>JAIPMN010014516.1:49337-95927 GCA_020650975.1 Apostichopus californicus | reverse complement strand
CATAGTACTATCGTGACAAACCCTCAACATTGTACCATCGAATCTGTAGGAGAAGAAGCATTTTGCGTATTTCCAGAAAATGGCCCATTACGGTCCACAGGTGACCTTTGACCCCAAATTTCGGACCATCTCTGATGGCCCTATACCCAATGGTCCTTGTGTCCAAGTTTCATGAAATTCCATCAAACACTGTGCGAGTGGGAGCGGTTTTACCAATTGTTGACGGATAGAGTGATAGAGTGATAGAATGATAGACGCAGCACTGTAACAATAGCTCACACCAGCATGCTGGTATGAGCTAATAATAATACAAATGCACATGAAATAAAGAAAGCAAGCTTCAAATTTGGAGTTATATTGCATAATCAGATTATTAACTCTATTGACTGTGATCTTCACTAAAAGTACTACTGTTCTGAATCAATTGGTGGACAAACATACTGTACTCACAAAGTATGATTTAAATGGGGATTTACCTTTACAAGGCTTTCAATTTTACTGATTTCAAAGGACCTTTCACCTTCTCTTACTAAGGTGAGCTACATTCCACGTATGATATATCAACCATCCTGGGCTATATCGAGTTATCACACAGACACACAACCATACACATGCACGGCATAGACTTGATATGCCAATGGCTAAGAAACAAAAACACTTATAATGCATTATCTGACATAGCTTAAATTATACTGTGAATGCTTGCATTTCCTGTAAACATCACATACTAAATTGCTCAATCTAAACTTCATGAACAGGATTATACTGTACTTTCTACAGTGTTTCAAAATGTTTTTGCCTTCACAGAATGTGTACATATTTTAACTTTTGGCGATTATTGACATAAGACAAACTGAGACAAAGAATTTCAGAATCCCTATCATGGAACTTTTTGCATTACTTTCACTAGACATGCTTCATAACTTGAGAGGGTTTAATACTTTTCATTAACACCTGGCCTTGTCCTATAACACCTTCATCACATTTGCCACAGTATAGCCTAATTGCACACAAGACTGGGACAGAATTTGTTTTGGCATTAACTGTAGAATAGGGTAACAACAGTCAATCACATGGACCACTGTCATATTGTGGATGAGTAAATCTGAAATCTTCATGGTTATAAGCTTAGTACAAATACTTTGAAAATTCTGTTCTCATACTACTCATTACCATCACGTAAACACTATCTAATATGTCAGAATGATATGCCCTGAGAGACCACACAGATTTATAGTTGGTACAACTATTACACCTCTCTCTATCCAATTGACACCCCCTCTCCCCCAGAGATTATTTCTCTCTAAGGAACATTTACATAATTTGGATTCCTTCAATGCTCATTTAATTCTTCACACAGCTGGAAGGAATCCTACATAAATAATCTATTAAAGACTCATAGATCCAAAGCAAACTAGACATGCATTTTTCTGTATTGTAGTGTGCGTGGAGTGCTCCCAACATTAGGAAGAACTTTTCGGTTGTTCATGGTGTTATTTTTTGGGCGGACAACACACCAGGGAGTATAGTCATGTAGGTACCTACAAAGTGAGGGAGCTTGGGAGTGCCGTGACAGGCTCAGTATAAGTTGGCTACTCAGCTAGCCTCTGAAACTGCAAATGTACAGAGACTTTATGAAACTTTATGTTTCAACGTCCAGTCATGTAGGTATCGTACACTTGGCAAGTAATGCCAATTTGTAGCATGCACGCGCACTTCAATAATACGGTACAAAGGCAATTAGTAAAATTTCAATGATGGCTTCTTGACAAGGGGAAACAGAAGTAGTACTACGTACATTAACTCCAAACATAAGAAAAAGCATACTCACTTCTGATGGGTATACTTTATGGTCCATGGCATAAATGTTACCTTTGCTAATGATGGGTTTACCAATAGATGCATCCTGTAAAGAAAGATGAAATTGGAACTGTACACAGGAACGAATCACAATGCAGTAACTAGTTTGAAGATGACGACGATGTTTCCCCAAAATGTTACCAACTGTTGTAGGCTAGGTAGATTGAGTGCATAAGTAGAATAGAGACAGGTAAAGAGTTGTTTAGTGTTGTAAAGTAACTGCCTTCCAGGGTGACATTCAGATGAAAGCTTCACTGTTAGCTAAGTATGTCGTCATCATGTTTTTGCCAAAATTAGTTGTGTCTGGGGGACACAAACTTTTTATTAGAGAAAAAAACCAAGTACACAGACTCACAACTCCACCTATATGCAAAACAAAACAAATTAAAGTTTTGAATGAACATCTTTGTTTCTTTCTTTTAAAAAAACAACTTCTTCTGAAAATACTTCTTCTGAAATAACCAAAATTTTTTCCAAAACTACAGTTGATTGAAGTTGTTCGGAAACAAATAAATCAAAACAATCAATGCAAGGTAGAGGGTTAACAACATTTTCATTACAGAGATTTTCATGCTACAAATAGTCAATGATGCTTTTCCAATTTTCCCGTGATTTAATTAGCTAATAGTCCCTTACCCCCAAGGTTTGCAGACATTCTTCCATCTGTAGTGCTTAATGAGCACAAAGTATGCAACTATTTGTAACTTACTTTCCCCTGTGTAGAGGTAGAATTTTGTAGTATGGGCTATCATATGTGTGCACTCATTACTCAAGTATCATAACGTTAGGCACAGTTGGAACAACAAGCACTTGAATTGTTTCTGAAACTATCAGTAATATTTGAATCATTGAATCATTGTTTGGATCACAAAACGTTTTGAGTTGAGACAATCTATGATTTTGTGGGAAGCATGTGTAGTTGAAACTTTGAAGTTCAAACAGGCCATGCAGTAGTGAACTGTTCAATTTAGCGAGAGATATGAGCACTCTAGCTACAGGGATTTTTGAAGATTTGGTTGTTGGAATCACTGCAAGGTCAAAGCATGGAACTACTATGGAGTTGGTAAGTACAAGTGGGGATAAAAGAGGGGCTGGGAGGGCAGGGATTTGTTGAAAGGGCAGGCGGGCAAAAAAAAGGGGTGGGCTGGGCCGCCAATGTAAAACAGCAAAGCTAAGGCAGTGGCACTGGGCCATCTGCCCTACATATTGTGTAGAACATTCAAACAGTTTGGGTAGTGATACGATTGGATCTTTACAAATATTCTTATAAACATAGGTCATACAATAGACGCAATTGTTGTTCGTTCAGGAAGCAGGTTTTTTAGCGGGACGCAAACTTTTTAGGGGACTTTTTTTTCTTTTAGCTCACATTAGTGCTTAGTATAAAATGCTTTAGAGTGTGAAAAGAAAACTTCATAGATTTTTCTGTGAAAATATGACTTACCTTTAATCCAACCGATAATTTTTCCCCATTTGCCAGGACAAATTGTACAGGAGGTAGGTTTTGCAGAACAAGATTTAAGCCTTCTTTTAGCACAAAGTTGAAAGATTCGACATGAGGCCTCACAAGAGCTTGAAGTACCTGCCAGATTAAAACACAAATATTACACAGTGAGTCAATTTATCATAAAAAGTGTGACAAACCCCATCAAACTCACTGGTTTGGGTATTTACGAACCATGATACTTATCTGTCTCCTTTACCTTTGCACACCTATCTACTGTAGCCTATTAACTGGTAAAAAAACACAAAAAAGCCACATTTTGCATAGGATTCGGTTAATAAATTAGGAACTGGGTAGTATTGCGTTGGGTGGGTACCCTGTGCAAACACTACTTTCCATACATGGTACGTGGATTTGCCATATATTGAATACAGGCATCCTGTTGCTTGTGAGGTCAAATATCATTTGAGGTCACTAGAAGTTAAACTCTGAAAACCCTTTTACAGGATATCTATCGATGGGATTCGTGGATTCTTCTCATACTTGGTGTGTGGATGCATCATATTGAGTAAAAATGTACCGAAGCATGTGTTTCGAAACCTCCAACAGGTGCTGTGCTGTATTCTGTACCCCCCCCCCCGCCTTGCCCCCATCCATATGTAGACTGTTCCAAATTATCATGTGTAAATGTACCCCTTCCATGCTTGTGATTGGCAGATAAGGCTTAAACCATTTTTGAAGCTGAAAACGCAAGAAACATATCTGTTTTTCCTTTTTGTTGAACATTTGCTCGGTACAGTACAAGCAACAGATGCAAGGGCTAAGATTGTGCAGAAAGAATGTTTAATGTTTAGGACTACGGGGAGTGGTAAGGTATACATACAATAACAGTAGCAGCAGAAATATTGGTATCCTGGAGTTGGCGTGTAATGTCTGGATCGGTATTTTAATAAGGTATTATTTTTTCTGGGTATGCAAGGTTGTTTCGGATATACCTGGTATTTCGGTATATTCGTTGATGACAGATTTCAATACAGTGGGTATGGATATGAATAAAATTATCGGTTTACCGATGCACCCTATGTGCAGTTGAATGTGAGTCTGGCAAGTTGATTGCTACATACGCTATGTAAGTGATGAATGTGCAGCTAAGTTGCGGTTGAATGTGCGGCTGAAAGTGCGGTTGAATGTGGCCAGCTTCAGATTGGTCAAATCATGCTAAGTATTTGGATGCATAATTATATTGTAGTGTACTGTAAGATAAGAAATAATTTAAATAACTGTGGTCAAATAAACTTGTAAACACTTGGAGGGGTATGGTGAAGTCTTTGAAGCTGGCTCCAGTACAGGATGGTGTGGGGTCCTCCCAATAATTTTAAATAAAATGTAGACTTGAAACGGTGCATTCTGAGGCCTTATTTAGGCTACAATTTAGACATATAATGAGGTTTACTCTACCTGCAAGGTTGGGCTAATAACTAGTTTAAATTTGGTGTGTTGGTTGTGGGAGAGGTTGAAAAAGGGAGGGGTGTGTACAGCCCACAAGCTCTGGGAGTCTGGGTCCGGACCAGAAACCATGATTGTCATCTCCCATCGGTCGGCAATATAAGCGTTACATCAGGAATATCTAACCTTAAAGGGTAAATAAGCACTCTGTATTAACCAACAATCAGGAAAATATGTACGCTTATTATTGAACCGACAATCGGGTAAATCAGCACCCCCTGTTAAACAGTAATTGTTTAAATGGGAATTAAGGCAATGCCTATTGAAATGATGATTTTGTATATAAGCAAGAGTGCCATCCTTACTGGACAGATGATAGAGTAATAGCTCCACTATGTAGGCTTAGTGTAATTGTGACTGTTTTGTAAAGGGCTTTAATAATAATAATAATAAGCAGCATTTATTTTTATGACGCTTAAGTGACCACAACTCCGGGAGAAACCAGCAAGGGCCCATAGATTACAACTTGCACATTGGGTGGCTTCCAATTCAGCATTTTAACTCAAAATTGGAATCTTTTCAATATAGAAGGTCATTTCAGATGGGAAACCGTAGATTGCTCTTTGATGAAAAACAGACCTTACTATGACCCGGGTATCGAACCCGGAACCTCCCAATTGCTAATCCTCATTGCTTCAAATGCCAACGCCTTTATCCACTCAACCACAGTACCGGTATATCTTTACATCCTTGCTCTTCCACAGTTGTATTTAGTGCTATATATAAATGAATTATTATAACGAGACACACACTTAAAGGGTGTGAAGACTCGCGCAAAAAGAAACGTCTAATGCCGGTAATCTGACCTAGTTTCGAATGAGGTGTAACAGAAGTGTTACACACCACCATCGATCCCGGACAATACACACACAGCTTGCTACCTTTGGTAATTAGACCAGGGAGCTGCTACTCTAGCTGCGGTCAATACCCACAGCACTGTACAAACGATACAGCGATGGACATCTCAGGTCCAGCTAACGATAACAAGGTATCACGTTTCATTACTGTCTGCATTTTGTAGCGACAAGCAGAAAACGTCACTTGTAAGCAACGGAAAGTTAACTTTTTCAGATCGCCGCATGCGGTTTGGGGCAAGTCTTCAATGCCTTTAAATTGTGTATTACAAACAGAAACTGACAGGAACATGTTAGACCTACCGAATGCCTAATCCAATGTCATACTCATAATGACTTATGCAGTTGGGTGATGCGCACATGCCCAATGTGTTAGTTGATATTGTAGCAAAAGTCCCAATGTTAAAGTTAAGGCCCTCTAGCCTGAGTTACTGCAATAGGCTTAGGAGGATACTGTCAGTACTGGTTAAGCTACAGTACAACTAACAAGTAAATGTACTTACTTCATTTTGTTGTTTTGGGGGCACGCCATACTCGCCAGTGGAAAGTTTTGAAAACTGGCGAGATCCCGTTGTAGGCTTAGGTGGCCTTTCCATTCCTAATATGTACCTAGGCCTAACCAAAGAAATATTACGAAACTTTGCCTTTCGCTGGTGTAGAACCTTTGGGCTTGATAGCTAAGTGCCATGCACAGAAGTTACAACGACTCGTTGTGTTGTGAGTTTTTTCACGTGTGAGCATTTTTAATGTAACCAGAAATGAGCATTCTAGAGATATAACGGAAGCTAGGTAGAATCAGAAAGCTAGTAGTAGTAGGGCAAAGTTAGTAGGGCGCAGTGATTTCGGCGCCGTAACAAATCTTTGGCAGGGCTAGTTTAATAGAAGTAAGATAACTTCCGTGCCTAGTATCATACTAGCTAGCGGGATTAACGAACTTTCGTGGTCCCTCTAACATTTTACCGTACAGATTGTAGATGTTTAAGAATGAATTAATGGTCAGGTATATCACACTGCCCATTTTGGGTTCACGTAAGTTCAGAGTTGGGTCCTTCATTCCAAAAAGCCACCCCTACTCAGTTGACCACACCTACTTTAAGATAGAATTGATTCTTGACGGGCTCCAAGAAAGGAAAGTCCTTTTGAAACCCTTCTAACTTCAGCAAATTAGAAAAGTTCAAAAACAACACAAATACACTAACAGCACCGGCACACTTAAGACACACTGTACAACTCCAAATGCCTAAAAAACGTACAGTTCCTCATCATTTAGGTTCCAGTGGTTGTCCTAGTTCGCCTTAAAGGTTATCCGATGAAGTTGCAGAGACAACAACCTCAAGAGAGAGTTCCATGAATTAACAACTCAGTAAGAAAAATAATTGAGACGTGTATTTGATTTGCAATGCTTTTTGGCAATCTTGAGGCATATATGCCCTCTGGTTTTGGCAGACTGATCTAAGGTAAACAATATACTAATTAGGCTAATCAATATCCTCCAAACCATGAACAATCATATAAGTTTGAATTAGATCACCTCTCTTTCTGCGATATGCTAATGCACGCAATCTAGCTGTCAGAATAATCATAGTACTCTAGACCAGACACAAGACGTTTAGCTCTGCGTTGAATACTCTCAATACAGTTTGGTTATTGCATCCGTAAATGTTAATATTTGCCGCGATTTAATGATTTTCTTTCTTGAATAAAACACTCATGACAATATTTCGTTTTGGGGGACTGAAAGTTGTTAAGGATGCAACATGAAACCGCCAGATGTGAAGTTGAGCCTAGAACAGAAAAGTGCCGTGCCTGAACGGTGTGTGTGTCTCGATTAAAATGCAAATATACCTACGACATACTATGATACTTCATGGAATGGCTTGCTTCAATTGTAAAGCATTTGCAGTTCAAAATTATGCTTTATTTCGACAAAGAAGCCAGATCACGAAACCAAAATCGGATTTAAGTTTTTCGTTTGTAAGGTAAGGAGGCTGTCTATCACAAATGTAGGTGTGGCTACTTCCTTTTGAGTGATTCTACTGGCTACTTACCATTGATTGGCGCAGCACAGGCGCTATCACTCTGGAATCAAGTACTCAACATTTATGACGCAATCTGCACTATATTGATGAGGCCTAACACTACGGTAAAACTAACAGAAAGGCTTTCTGAACGATAAGATTCTTTCTATGGTAGTTAGTTTTTACTGAATTCAACCAAATTTTATTTACACACATCGTTGATGACGTAGATTCTGATCTATTGACAGCAAGGGCAATGCAGAAATATGAAAAGTTAGAAAAGATAGGGGAAGGTAAGTCGTGTTGTGCTACAAAGTAACTAGTACTTTAGCATTAGTACTAGTACTATTGTGGTGTACGGTAACTTTGCTTGTCCCAAATTCGCGTGCTGTGTTATATGTAGGCCTAGGCCTACGTAATGTACTGACCGCCATTGTAGTTGCCATGTTCGTAGAACGAATTTTATTTCACAAAGCCTTAACACCATGTTTATATTTTGAGACACTTAAGTTTCGTGGATTAATTCTTCCATCCATTTAGTCGAATAATAATTGATACAGTAAACGGCAATGCATGTGCAAAGTCAATATTATTCCTTTGATTGAGTTTGAGCAGTTTGACTACTTTTAAAAGTAAAGCCTAATTCTTTAAATTTCTGACGTAATCAGGTCGAACTATCCGTGAAATCACATAGCTCAAGGCAAGAACTAACGCACTGAGCAAAATCAGCTAGATTGTCATCACCGCTATCATTTAAAATAACATTAATGCCCTTACTATTGCAAATTTACCATATACCATCATATTCATGCTGCATAAATTCAAACTACTAGTACTACTAGCTAGTTTTGATGTTAGTTTTGCTACAGTAGGATACAGTTTGTTTCCGCCATGGGTTTCCAGAATGGCAGAAATCTCCCTTCGCTGTGACAAAAAGCTACTGTTTATTGGTTGGGTATTGAATGCCAAGGCAGCAACATAAATGATTTTTGGTAACTTTCAGTCACTCGATAGTTTTCCTAACTCATATGTGTCTACAAAAAAGTAGCCTAACTACGTTGACAAAAATCAGTCTGTAAACTGATGGAATACATTCTACAAAGCTACTCTTCAAATACTGATACTATCTAATTAATCAGGAGTTGAGATAAATATTCTTCAGTTTGGGAAAGCTCACCATTGAGATTGCATTGTGTAGCTGTGTGTCCAATGCTGTGGAGCTGTGTGCAATAAGGTGATGCTCATTGCACTTCGGGTCTTACACTATTTGTACATGTTTTGACAAGGGGTAGCAGTCTGCCATGGAAATTCAAATTGAACAATGAATTTTTTAAAGACTTTTAAGTACTTAAACCATCCTGCAATGTTTGCAAAATAATATCTACAGGATTTATTTAGTGTTCAAGGCGGAGTGGATATGAACTTACAAGAAAACAATAGTTTGGTATACAGGCAATTGTCATTCTGCTCTGCCATGTGGGTGGAGTGCTTATGGTTCCTTGTACATAGAGACCAAGATGCACCCACACCAACTGTCATGAAACATCCATACCTACAACATGTAGTTTTCTCCACTAAAGTGACAACAATGAAGCTCCATTGCTTATGCAATGAGCTTCCACAGTATATATTACATTGCTGAATCAACATAGAAGATACCTTTTATACTATAACTCAGTTCATTGATGAAACAAACAGTTGTTCACTTCACAGACTGTGCATTAATGTGGGCAGGCCTGCCTAGCCTATACACATAGTAACACAGGTTTATGTATGACAATAGTAAACAGGTACTGGGGGCAAAGTTTTGTACAGTTCCCATCACTAGTATCTTTAGTATGTCTCTTATCAATATAACTTATGTTTATATGAAGTAAACCCCAAATTTGAACTAAATCTCAATCATTGGTAATTTAGAAAGTCATTTCAGAAGGGAAAACCATAGATTGCTCTTTGATGAAAAATCCACCTTACTATGACCCGGCCGGGTAAAGAACCCGGAACCTCCTGATTGCTAAGTCTCATTGCTTCAAATGCCACCGCCTTTATCCACTCAGCCACAGTACCGGTCTATCATTCTCACTTATATGACTCTCGCTTTAATTTAATGAGGTTAGCAAAGATTTAGAGGTTATGCATTACATTGCATATAAAGGAATAGTGATTGAGTTAATCGGGTAAACATCCAGCCTTTTTTTTGTATCCTAATGTAGGAATGGCTGAGACTGACCTTGTCCCTAAATTGTATAGTATACAATATAACTGACTAACAAACTTGGTGCCTGTGGGCTAGGCCTAGTTCAAAGATCTACATCAACAATTTGAGTACTAGTCAATTAGGCTTCTTCACACAGACAGTAATGTTAAATAAGTGGTGTTGATTGGAAATTCTGACTGAAAACTAAGGGGTGGTCAATCAAGTGTGTGGGACAGAATTCCACTTTTCCAAACTGGTACAGGTACAGTAGTCTAGAGCCTGCCATGGTAAAGTAACCTTAGATAAAAAACATAATTTAAATTCCTTTCATGCAAGTGTAACTACAGTGCATTTATCAAACATTTCAAATAGGACACTTGAGTGCACAAACATCAATATTGACAGTATATAAAAGAGGATTATTAATACAGACATCAATGCAATTTGGCACCTATTCATATTTTCTACTCTTTTTTTTAACAGGTACATATGGAACTGTCTTCAAAGCCAAAAATAAAGAGAATCAAGAGATTGTAGCCCTGAAAAGAGTACGGCTAGATGATGATGATGAGGTAATAGTTTGAAGAAATAATTTGTTTGAGGTGTAAGATATTTACTGTTTCTTTTGTTATGAAGGTCAGTTGATCATGTTGGTGACTGTGAACACTGTATGTGATATCTTGGCTTGTACACGGCTCAAGAAGTACAACATGGATGAGTCTAGTACTTGGTGAAAGTGGGTAATATGTCCGGTGCAAGTCAAAGGCCAAATGCAATTCAATGAATGTCAAAATATTGAAAGCTTTGTAAATCTTGCATGGCTGGACTAAATCTCATTCTTGACATGTATTAAACTTTAAGAACAAACTTTGAGATATCTTCACTCTGTGCAGTATACTGATATCATATACATTCCTAAGTAGTGACATGTATGTGATACAGTATATAACTCAGTAGCTGTACAAATTCTCTCATTGTTGACTGAAAAGTATATATGTTGCTGTACTCAATGATACATCAGGGCTGTTGGCTAAGTCAAGAAGCTGTACCTAGGAGCGTGTCACATCACTTAGGAGTAGAGAAGGGCGTTGTCTTGAATGTGTGATAATAATAACAATGGAGAATAGCTATAGATTGGTGATAAACATGGTGACCATTTATTCACTGTCCTGAGGGTGTACATCAGTACGATACCATCACAACATATTTCACTCCCCCTCTTAAGCTTAGAGAAACTGATTGAAATGATTTACAAAGATTTAATAAGCAGGAGGTACCTAGGAACTGCCAAAATATACATGACGAATGTACCAAACATTATTTTATTACGATTAAATACTTGAACCATGCGAAACTACAAATGTAAACGAATCCTTGGTTTAGGTATGCATGAGTAGCGACAGGGTTTGATTGTTGTTGTAAGCAATTCAGACTGAAATTTGACGAGTTGAAGAGCCAGATTGTTATAGATAATCTTTAAGCACGGGCTGGTATTCAGTCTTCACTTCATAACTTTGATCACTTGCAACAATACTGTTGTTGGAAGCAATTTCAGAATCTGAGGAATCATCAGATTCATTTGGGCTTTGTTCTGGTTGCCTTCAAATCTCAGTAGCACCCTGTCCTACATCATCATTAGTATATATCGAACATGGATTTGGTCTAAATGTTTAGGAACCACCCTACCATCAAAAAGAGTGACTTCAAAACATATTAGTGCTAATTTTGTGACTTACAGTTCCTGGTAACCACATAGGACCCTTTAAGTAATTGCGAACAAACACCTTGTCACCAGCCATCATGAGCATGCTGATCATGGTACTTTCTCTGATACTCTTGTCTACCCAAAACTCTTCGGTGCACTTTAGGGTGAACTAGACTAATGGGTACACACAATTCTCTGTTAAACATGAGCAATGCTGGAGGGACACCAGTAGTTGAGTGGGATGCATCTTTTTTTTGCAAAAGCAGCCTTGACAATTTGGTTTGGAGCAAACCACCAGGCAATTCCTACTTTCCATTTTTGAATGTCTGCCCCCCCCCCCTTTCAGCCTGGCCGTTAGAAGCTGGCTTAAAGGGTGCTTGACAAACTCCTGAAAATTGACACATCGTCCAAAACAAATGTTTCTGGAAGAACATATTTTGCGAACATCTGTTGCAACTTCTCAATAGTTATCCTGCATTGTAATAAAACAAACTATACATTAATGCTCCTTGTTCACCCCATACTGGTTTTCCACAACATTTGCTGCTTGTTTGGTGCCAGCTTCTCTTCTTAGATCTACATGCTTTTTGTACGTGTCCTGTATTGTTAGAATGGTGGCAAATTGCCACTTTTAAACAACAATTTGACGGAGTATGATTTGTCCCAGAATACCAGAAACATTTCCCTGACGAGTTAGACCTATATGCATTACTATGCTTTGTGTTTGACATAGCTTTTTCCTGGTGTTTGTTACTTCAAACTTTTTAATCTTCGGTTGACTACATGATCAGTTCCTGTTTCCATATCCTGTGCTGTTGTAAACAGTGATTGTGCGAGTTCTACTGCTTGCATGTAATCAAACTTTAATACTCTCCGACAACAACTGCCGCTGAATTGTTCATCGTTAATGCCAATTACAATTCTGTCAACAAGTATGTTACTGTACTTAGGCTGTCCCCAAATTCACATGGCACTGCTAACTAACGTAGGTTAGCTAGGTAGTCAACGATAGGCTGTTCGTTACTACGTGCATAGGTGTAGAACTTATACCTACTTACAATAATGCTGGCTTTGGGTTCCTAGTGTTTCTGTGTTTTTTTCCTGGTGTTTTTTTCAGAACCTGAACATTAATGGAGCTCATATATGCATTATGCATGGTATGATAGCCTTATGTAGTGTAAAGGTTTACACAGTTTGGTGTAGGTCAGCATTAATTTAAGGTCATCAGGGGTCAAAACTTGAAATCCTTGTAAACTTGATATTTCCAGATAGGAAACTATTGGCTCTCATATTTCGTAAGTGGCTTCCCTATAATGAGTAATTTTATAATTAAATTTATCATTGAATGACTCTCTCTAGGCTAAGCACTGGCATATGTGTGTATGCTGTCAATGTTTAAACCACTTTGGAATCCCATTAGTTACCTTTCCCCTACCATTGAGTTGGAAAACATAATTTATGGTTGCAGAGAAGTGATGCAGTTGCTGTGTCTATTGGCTGGTAAACTTGTAATGTGACAATTTGCACTGTATGCAAACATAATTGAAGGGCACATTGTAAAGGTTTGAGTATGTGCAACATACAGTACTTACCATGACCTCAAAGTAGAAAGTGGTTGACAAAATGAATTTTTCCCATCATTTAGTGACAGAAAGAAGAAAATCAGGTGGGTTACTGAGCACTGTGATATGAAATAGGGCAGAATGTCCTCCACAGTGCAGCCTAGGGAAAGTTTGAATGATATGTGTTTAGTGCAGACACATAAACACTTAGTGTGGTAACATAGTAGTTTCAGTTTAGTATATATAGCAACATATTATTTTATTACAACAACATGTTTAAACAGATATACATGATATTACATATTATGTATAGTCCTGGATAATCTATTTACATCATGTTAGTTTACATCTACATTACTGACATAACTGTGTGATCATAGCCAATGTTTAGGGGTGCATTGAGTGTTCAAAGTCAAATGCCATACAAGTACAGTATAGTGATGTATGCACATGCAGACCTGTTATTGTGAAATTGCCTAGCAAGAGAAAAGGGGGGAGTATTCGTACTCACACGAGTGTAAGCTAACAGTCGTAAGTATAAGGCTACACTACATGATGATTGCTTTCACTTTTTATTTCAATATATTTTTATTCTAGGGTGTTCCAAGTTCTGCTCTGAGAGAAATTTGTCTGCTGAAGGAGTTAAGCCACAGAAATATTGTACATCTTCATGACATTCTTCACAGTGACAAGAAACTTACATTGGTTTTTGAATATTGTGACCAAGATTTAAAGAAATATTTTGATTCCTGTAATGGTGAGATAGACCCTGATGTAGTAAAGGTGAGTTAACTTTTCAATTGAGCCTTTTTTGTCAGGGTTATACCATGCCAATTCATGAAGTGAAAAATAGTGGTTTAACTGAAAGGGCCAAGTTTAGTCAGTAATGAGTGAATTCCTCGCAGAGGTTAAGTCCTACAGCTTCACCATTCAGAAAAATGGTTATCCGTAACTGCTTGCTGGGTATTCCAATATTTAAGTTTGGTATTTATTGCAAAAAACTTAAAGAGTAATGTCAAGTATATTGGTAAACCATAATAATTCTTTTACTACCAAAATCATTGCCACTTCATTAGAGAAATTATCCCTTGGCAAGGTTTATTTCAGTTTGAAGGTTTAACTTGAACGTACGGTGAAGCAGTGTTTGGGCTATTCCACAGTTCACTATTGAACTTTTTGTCGCTGAGCTCTGAAAACATTAAAACTCAAAAGTTCAGGTTAAAAATTGGCATATGGAGGTATTGACTATGTAATACATCAAAAGACACAATTTACACAGAATGTTTAATTAAGTTGTGTTTTTAGTAGAGTGTCTACTTTGAGATATTTGCTTTGAATATCAGGTAAACTGTTTTGCTAATACTTGCAAAAATAATTTTTTAAATATTATTAGGGGACAGAAAGTCTCTCAATGACATATTATTGTATAGGTGATTGAATAAAGTAATTGTCAATAGCTTTGTAAAATTATATATATGGTTTTAAACAGTTGTTATCATGATTGAAAAGTAGAAAGTGGTTGATGAGATGGACTTACCTATCATTTACAGAAAGGAAGAAGTGTTGCCTAGGGAACAGTTTGAATGATAGGTGCATTTATGGTTGTGTTGCACGCTGAGGGTGTTTAGGAATTATTATGTTGTAGCAAACCTTCAATTTTTTTCATGTTGAACATGAGAGCTTGCTAACTTCTCTACATCAGCTCTGACTGGTGTTTAATTGATGATTCATACAGTGTAAGATATAATTTTGTGTTTAATCTGGCTGTTCACACCAAGTGTAAAAGTTCCAAACTATTCATCCTATCTGACCTTGTCATTTTGTGTGGTAACTATTTTGAATCTGATGCAGAGAATGAACTTAGTAGGTTGTAATCTATGTCTATGATTTTACATGGGATAGAGGTTATTGGTCGATTGAGTAAGCTTCTGTTTGGTTTTCTTGCAGTCTTTCATGTACCAGTTGTTGAAGGGTCTAGCATTCTGCCACAGTCATCATGTTCTACACAGAGACTTGAAACCACAGAATCTCCTCATCAATAAGGTATGAGTTTGATTGACATTTGGGTCCAATATGTATTCTACTCTTGTGTTTTCTTCTTTCAGAGAAAGCTTTGGCTTCATAACCAACCACAGAAACATTTATATAGAGTCACCCATATGCAAATCTAGTACAATTTTCTCCAATTGACTTCCATATGTAAATATTATACTGTTATCTTTAAAGTGAAGAGCACTACCCTCCCTCACCCCACTCCCACACACTGTAAACAATGTATAACCTGTTGTCTTAACAATGAAAGCACCATAAAGCATACCCAGTGGGTAAAATTATGACCAAAACGCAACGTTATATTTCCCTGAAGTGATTGTTGTGTTTTATTGTTTTGCAGCCCCCAGCCTATCAACCATTCTCCCACTCAACCTGTTAGGATTCCATAGGCCTCACATGTTACTGAATCTTATTTTGGTTCCTTGTAGTCATGCCAGCTGTGTGCGTGTGTGTATGTGTGTGACACTTTTGTTGTATGCACGATAACTCAACAAGGGAATGATTGATCAATGCAATACTTGGTGGGTGGGTGGTCCACAATGAGTTGATGACGCTTTTGATTTTGGTGCTCATATCATGAATATAAATGAGGTCACAGGGTCAAACATCAAAATCTTCAAATTGCAATAACTTGACAATCATAAGTCACAGACTTTTCATAAACGTGAGTTTGTTATTGGTAGGTAGCCTACACATGGCAAAATGTGTTGTAATTGATCATGTGTGAATTTATAAGGAGGTGGTTTTGCATGATTTAGGTTACAAGTTTGTATGATTCAAAACTTCACAAAGCAATTATTGATCATCACCATTTTAGTGAGTAGGTGAACCTAATTGTTTTTGGTGCTCATATCATGACTAATGATGAGTTTACCGGGTGAGGGATTATGTATCAAATTGCAGTAACTTATGTGGAAATTATATGTTTGATCTTCAAAATTGGATTACTGATATTTGAAGATAGCAGACACATGCTGATGTGTGCTACAAATGGTTCATGCATATTTATGAAGGGCCTGGCTAGCACTATTTTGGTAACAACAGTTTGTACACATAACTTAAGGGAATGCTTCATCATTATCTGTACTTGGAGTGTTTCCTCTTAATCAAATCAATGAGCAGCAGCAAGGAACCATGAAATGTTTTTATCCTGGGTAGTTCCTTACTGCAAGCAAAGGAATTATTTAGTCAGGTTGGCGTGTGTGTGCATCTGTGACACTTGCTTGGGTCCACAATAACTCAAAAATGGAGTGATGGTACAACTTGTGCATCCAATAAACATAGAAAACTCTTCTGGTGTCATGAAGATTGATCTGTCAAATTACTTTACATTTGAATTTTGTTAACTTGTACTATAGTATTTGAATAACTATAAACAAATTTGATAGATATTGATGTTTGTATTACTGTGACTCTCCAATATGTGCATTAACTCTAAGCAAGTGTTAAAGTTGAATATTTCATAGTAATGTTTAAGATTTTGTTTTTGTGCTTCTTGTTTTAGAATGGGGAATTGAAGTTAGCAGATTTTGGTTTAGCTAGAGCTTTTGGCATTCCAGTCCGCTGCTACTCTGCAGAGGTTGTGACTCTCTGGTACCGACCACCGGATGTTCTCTTTGGTGCTAAGGTTTACACCACTTCTATAGATATGTGGTCAGCTGGTTGTATATTCGCAGGTTTGTTTCTGTTGTACAGTAACTCTGTATGTTCTTACTTCCTGAAAAAGCAGTCATCTTGGTCACTTTATTTCTCATATTATATAAAGTTGTCTCTATTGATTACTTAAGATGAAAACATTTTCTTGGGTCAAGTATTTTATCCACTGGGACTTAACTCTGAGTAGAATTTTCATTTCATTACCTTCACTTTCTCTTCAGAAATGGCCAATGCTGGAAGACCTCTTTTCCCAGGAAATGATGTTGATGACCAACTCAAAAGAATTTTTAAATTACTTGGCACACCAACAGAAGACACTTGGCCTGGAATATCGAAATTACCAGACCACAAAGTATGTGCCTGAGTTTCAAGTTTATGCACCTTGATCACACCCTTGGCAATCACAGTTTAACAAAATAATTTATGTTTTAGGTTCTTTCTAGAAGTTAGGGTCAAACAGTACTTTTTCTCACTAATTAAGAACTGTTTACTGAAGTTTTCTGTGAAATTAACCTTTTTCACAAAGTTTATCATCATGTTAATAGACTAGCTTAATGGTACTTGATGCCATTTTGTATATATTGTGGTTGTTTATTTTATTTCAGTTAGCCTGTCTTGTCTCACCCTTATTGTCTTTGTACTTACAGCATCTTTCTGTTGAAAATTGCTCTGTCAGCATAGTGATTTTGTGTCATCTGTGTGACATTGACTTCATGATTGTAAATTGTGCCACTGTAGCATCAATGAACATTAGTAATCATATAATAATTGTGTAATTTATGATATAGCAATCTCACAGTTATCAAACTAGACATTTCCATGCTAGGTGTAACTGCCCTTGGCTTTGTTTTATTGCCTTTGAAATAAAAATCCAGTGTATGAAATGGAGACCAACAATGGCAGCACCTTGTAATATATTAATTGCAAACATTTGTAGGAACTACTAATATGCTTGTATGCATTGCACAGAGTGCCTTTGGTTGACTAATTATGTAAAATTTGTTGTGTTGTTTCATCAATCAGTTCACTCAGTTAGGCATCTTTGCTTTATCAATCAGTTCATGCCTAATACAAACAACAGGTACATTCCTGCATAATAATATTTCATAATGTTCAAATTATTCAACCCCAAAAACCCCCCCAAAAAACCAACAAGATAACATGGCTATTCTCCAATTAAACCCTCTCAGCTGGTTCAATATTGTTGCTCATTTGTCAAACATGTAGGTGAATACTATTATCATGAAACTTAAAATTAATTCATTTATCAGATCTGCAACAGTACAAATTTTATGAAGAGAAAGAGTTTATACAACAAGCACATATTATAATATTGATTTGAATTCAATACTGTAATACCCTTTGATATATCTGCTTTTTAACACCTAGTAAAGAAAAGATGCATGAATCAAATCATAACCTAAATGTAGCTGTACATAGGAGAATAATGGAATCCTCTCTCCATTTCACTTCCTTTCATGTGACATCTTAATATCAATATGAAAATGAAATGAAAAACTTTTTAGATAGCAATTATTGGAGGAATAAAAATGAGCTGTCTAGTCTTTCACTACCTCCTTTAATGTGTCTCTTTACCCTGGATCATGACTTAATGTAATGCTAGACACTGTGCTACTTATGTTCTTTTGTCTCCTAGACATACCCTATATATCCAGTCACCACACCTTTGTCATCTGTTGTTCCAACTCTGTCACCAAAGGGAAGAGATCTGCTCCAAGTAAGATATGTTCCTTTACATAGGATTCAGAGTTCTTTGCTTTAATAGAAATTGTCTCTCTGATTTTCAGGAATTCTTTTTTGAACTCATTATGTGTCATTCAACACAAATCTTGATAGCTTTGAGTATTCATTTAGTAATGTTTACTTTTAGCCATATGTAGGGACATTGATGGCTTAGTAAGTCCAAAAGTTACTTTCAGGTAACCATCATGTATGACTGGCAAACTGAGGTTATAACTCAAACAGGTGATACCAAACTTTCATTAAACCTTTAATAATTTTTGTAATGAAGCCAATGAAGTGTGTCTAAAGTTGAAGCTAATTCCTTGTTGGTTCTGAGTTTTTAATCTTTACTGCACTACTTCTAAACTTATGTTCAGGTAGATCCTTGGGCTGCTGGGAATGCACTGTAACTAATTATTGGAAATTGTGCAAAGTTGTGTCAACTGATTACCCAACTTTGATCACTTAACCAAGTATCTTGTTGCAAACGATGAAGTTAATCACTGATATTGTTACTATTCTGTTCTTCCTGTATAACATTTACTACTAGGTTTAAGTCACAAATCTTCTTTTCCATTTTTTCCCAGCGACTTTTAGTTTGCAATCCATCACTTCGGATGTCTGCTGATGACTCACTGGCACAGAGTTACTTTGCTGACTTATCTGCAACCAAGGCACTGTAACAGTACAGACAAACCATCTGTCTACTTACATCCTCATAAAACTGTCACGGAATAGTAATGTATTGCTTCTCAGCGAATTGTTATGTTATCAAAGGTGATAGAAAGGTTGCCAATCCGAACAAACTACAGTACATGTGCTCATGGAAGAATGAATGTTGATAAGATGCGTTGAAGGATCGTGGAAATGACAGTTGGCGACTCACATGTGCAATCACCAGTAGCGTGTAGGCTGTAATGTCAAACTTCTGGCTGTATCTTTCTTCAATTCAACTTCATGCACCATGTAGATAAAAATTAGATCTACACAAACATTTCCAACAAGACATAATAAGCGATCATTATGAATACTTCAGCAAAATGCCACATCTTTGGAAATGAAGGCCTGCGTCTTGCTTTATTAGCTTCCAATATTTTTTGTGGTGTAAATTTTGTCATCTTCACCATGGTTATAATTTAAACAAAAATAGAAACACATGCATCATGACATGACATAAAAGGTGTGTATGTACATGTAGGACAGTATAGATACTTGTTAAATTAACATGGAAAATCAATATGAACATAATTATGCTTATACCTAATTCAAATTTGTACTAACAATGAAGAATGCAAAGGTGCATGATTATTGGTTCGTACTAGTGTACTTAAAAGTCATGGTTTAGTATGCAATTCAGGTTACATGGAAAGAGAAAAGTATGTAGACTTTTCAATTCTCAAAATATTGTTGGTGGGCACAGATAGTGAAGCATCCATTGGAAAAAACAAATATTCTAGACTGCTAGTTGAAAGCCCCAACTGTTCCTAACTATGTATTTGTTGAAGGTAACATGTTTTTGCCATACAGATCATCTCTTGAGGACATGCAGTGGATGGTCTATGTTGTAACAGGTTACCTTCAGAAGCTTACCTCTACATGTTGGTTGTAACCGAGCCTTTGAAATGTGACTTTTTGATGCATGTTTATGAATTCCAAGGCTCTTGTAAAACATCTTTAATCTGGGCATAAATGTTTGATTGTCATAGGGAAAATAGCAAAATTTATCGTTCAATTGCCATGGTGGTGTCACTCATCCAGCTGTTGCCAGAGACATCCCTGAAATTTAAGCATGGTTTAATAGTTCATATCTTTCCTATTAGACATGACATCAGAATGTATTTCCACCTAACTGTTACAGCAGATTAATGGAACAGTAAACTCCTTTCACTAGAATATCCATGTAAACATGGACTGCCTTGAAAAATCACTGAAAGTGATGAAAATGGTCAGTTTAGTTACAAATTGTGAAATGTTTGATAAAAGTGTGATAAATGAAAGTATGCATATATGCAGAAACTTCTGTATAAGCAGCACTGACACGATACTAAATGTTCTGACAGAAATGGACATTTCCAAGTTAGATCAAGACTTCAAGATACTGATGCTAATTGGTTTCCACTGAAGATTTTTGATCTAGGGTAAATTTGGTCATGAAGAAGGAGGCTTTGTCATTTCACCTTGAAAATGTTTCCAAAATTCATGTAGAATGTTAGATCCTGTAAAGTGTACTTTGAGAGTAAATGTTAACAGTTTCTAGGCCTTGTCTTGCCAGATTTTCTTTTTCTTTGTGTGTGCTAATTATGTTTGTTTCATCATGTGATGGTTTTTCAGTGTTTAGCTTATTTGCATTTAATGCTGTAGTGGTAATCATTCCAGTTTTACTTAATATTGTAAATATCGTAAATTCAGTCCGATATTAAGGATGAATATAACTTGAGAGTTTTAAGTAAACTGTTTTGTTTTGTGTTATCTCCATGTGCTCCAATTATGATGTATGTCTTGGGTCATACCTCATCTAATCTTAATTTTATTGGGTATTTTACCATCAATGTCTAAAAAATTATAGAATCTTTAAGGAAAGTACATAGGAAAACTTTTGAAAAGTTGTGCTGGCAGAAGCATATTCTGTGTTTCATTGGAAGTTCAAAAATTTTCATAATAAGTAAGATATGAAAGGATGTGCTGGTAAGTAATTTTTACAATATAGTCTCTTGTCAAATTTTACAAAACAGCCAAAATTTCCATCAAGGTAAATTTGTTAATATTTCTCATTGGAAAATCAAAATAAAATAAAACTGTTAGCAAACTGCTTATCCACTAGAGAGCCTGTGTAGGAGAATGTATAAAAGCAAGTTGGCTTGACGTTTCGATCCTAGCAGGATCTTTTGACAAAGGCTAAATGACAAGAAGATCCTGCTAGGATCGAAACGTCAGGCCAACTTTTATACATTCATTGGAAAATCATCAGAAGTATTCAGAGACAACAATCTTGTTTTAATATATATATTTGTTTACTTGTCAAGTTACATTAAATTGACATCTTAACAACAAGTCCACAACTTGTTTGTCACTACAGAACCATGAATTCAGAATCATGCTTCCTCTTTTTCAGATTTATAACACCTAGTTGGCACAAAGGGTAACCATGAGCCATACATTTTGGTCGGTAACCAAGTGGTGTAACTGCTTGTAGTGGGTGGATGTAACTGCTATTATACAAAACAAGGCTTTGACTGTGATGCGACATTGAAGACTCACTTCAGGGGTACAAATATCAGTAAAATACATGTATATGAATTTCTATAAAAAAAAAAATCACATCAACATTTTATTGATATGTATGTACAGTTGATTATTTGTTAGTTATTATGATTGTCAATAAAAATGTGTTGAAATATAATTTTGTTTCCTGAACATTTGTGTCAGAGGTTTTAGCTGTGTTGTTATGACTCAAGTCAGTGACTTGAATCCAGTCAAAAATCGAGTCCAGATTTTAGGGACTCTAGACTCGTTCCGAGACTGCTTGAAAAGACTTGAGTTGACTTATGTCTCTGATTGGTGTGGGTCGACAGACTGGATTAGTGTTTCAACATATTGTGGATCCTATTGACTAGTCTCTTGCTGTGATCACTTGAGTTGTGCCCTAACATCTGGACTTGAAACTTGTTGCTAGAGTAAAAAAAATCAAATTATAACTATTACATATGGACAGTGCAATAGTAGGCTATTATGACACAACAGTAAAGTGGATTAGTGATTAAACCACCTGCTTGTCAACTGTTTTACTTGGCTTTTCTTGATTCAGCAAGTACCAGCAGCATTATTGCCTAATTTTAAGAACCACTGTATCATTATGCATTGGTCAAATGTTCAGTTAGACATTTTAACATGCAATATATATTCCATTTTGTTTTGCTGTAAGTATTCTGTTTATTACATAAACTCTGAGAACTGAGCATCATAGCAATCCAGTGATTGACACCTGGGAAAGAGGTCATTGAGTGTGTTCTATCAAATATAAGTTGTCACAAGTGAACCATTAAGCATAACTAGCAACACTGACTAAAAATAAACAAGTATGCACCCAATCGTTGACATAATATTTTAAGTTCTATTTGAGAAACTTGGGGGTGATGCGAGTTACATAATTAGGGGACATAAACTCAAATTGGATATTCAGGAACTGGACCTACTTAACCAGGTCTCCATGTGACTCAACTCACAAAGAAACTTACTTGACTTGTACTAAGATGTCAAATGTAAAGACTCTTAACTCGAGACTTTGACTGCCTTGGGACCTGACTTGAGACTCAACAATAAGGTACCCAATTACATCACTAAGGGTTTAAGTACATTATTTCTTAGCAGACACGTAGCCATTATTAGTCAAGTTTGCATAGAAATGTTTCTGAACCAAAAAAATCAATTCCTTAGTCATAACAGGGGCGTATCCAGGATTTTTTAACCCGGGGGGCGCGAATTACTATCTAAGCGGAGCGCCACCATCGGTTGGCGCGCAGTGTACAAGAAAATTTCTGGTTTTGACACCCCCCAGATCACCGGAAATGGCACTTCTCGGGCTTGAAATGACCAACCAGATGTACACTCTTGCCTGAAAACCAAGAATTTCCCAATAGTTTTTTTGTCAACCATAACCTTTTTCAAGATTGTCACTAGTCACACATCATGTTCGATCGCATCTCATGTGGATCATTGCTTTTTGTAGGTGATTCTACGTCGCGGCCCACAATACCCGTAAGCACCATTTTCAAGGTTTTCAGCCAATTATTTGTTCAGAATTTGAAAATTCACAATTCTCGTGCATAATTTCACTTCAAAACATACCCATAACGTTGCAAAAAATTTCATCTATGGACAACCAATTTAGAAAAACCTCCTTCAACCCCTAACAGACCGGTCAAAATTGAATTAAAAATGATATCTGCAGTTTGCATTAAAATTCGAATAATTGAAACGAGACTGAAATAAATAACTATTATCTGTTTATTGTGCAATGCTCCACCAGTGGCGTAACGATGAGCCTGGGGGGCTGCTGGCCCAAAGGGCCCCCTATCAGGAGGCCTAGCAATGGCGTCGGCAGAAATGGGGGTTCAGTAGGTGATATAGGTGTAACACACTACTTGATACTATCTAAGCGGAGCGCTACCATCGGTTGGCGCGGAGCGTACGACGATTTTATTTGGCCCAAATATACTCCTAGATCGTCGGAAATGACACTTCCCGTTCAAGTTGCATTTACACATCGGTTATTTTGAGATCTCATGTCTTAGGATTTTGACGTTCAATAATTTCAGTAATGCATTATGGGTCCGTATTTGCAATGAACATAAACTAGAGAACTGTTGGTTGGGGGAAATCATTGAAATGTCAAACTAATGCTTTGACTTTTTTTTTAATTTTAATTTTACTGTATGGAGTAAAATGGATACTACTGTACAAATACAGTAATCAAACCTAAGCATAGGCTCAGTACAACATTGGCTGGAATTGGGTTTCAAATTATATACTTTGTTTTCATTATAATAATAAATAACACAACTAGCTCGATACAGACATTAATACCCAATGAGCCCATGATCATGATGTCCGTATTCCGTATCCCGTGAAAATATGTTTATTGTCTTGTTCAGTCTTGCATGAGTTTTTCTTTCCCAGTAAAACGGGCCCTTCCTATCCAAAGAGGTACCCTTTTTCTGTGCATCAGTATAGCGGGCCCAAGTTTTGGTCGGGGCCACCTGCTCAGCACGGTCCGAGCCCATAGGAGTTACGCCCCACATTCTTTTCATTTCGAAAGACGCACAGTTTCAAGTTCATTACACACTGAAGCAGGGCGGACTGGGTCTTAAAACCGGCCCGGGCATTTTTCACCTAGACCGGCCCATTATTCATTGATATGTTTCTTACATAGTGTTCGCCGTCCTGAGGGAGGGGTCTAAGGGGAGGGATTCCCCCCCCCCCTGAGATTTTTTTTTAAGTTAAGGAATGCCTAGATGCAAAATGGTGCGATATTTCTCAATTTTGTAGGTTACAGTAATCCTTTAAAAAAAAACCAAAAATAATTTTCCACAAGCAACACTTGATGAAACTGAGTTTAAAACGTAAACAAAAATAGACTAAAGTTTTAGACTGGATTTTAGACTAAAGTTTTAGATAAAAGTTTTAGACTTAAGTTTTAGACTGGATTTTATTAAGTTTTTCAAGCATTTTGTGACAACATGCTAGTCCGTCACTGCGCTGAAGGCTTCGATTCTCTATCTGCCTTCAGTTTAGGGAAGATCTTGGGATATTCATCCCTAGATATCGCTATAGATATTGCTAGATATCCATACAGTACAGTGCCCTTGGGATTTGGGAAAGTCGGGAGTGGTCACACTCCATGTAGGCCAGTGCAAGACCTCTGACGCCACTAATACACAACCCGATCACTTGTTATCGATGAAGTGGTGTGTTGCCGGATTTTTTCAAGAGTTCTTGGTACTACGGGCGAAGGTCATTACTTAAGTTTCGTAACTCATCGGGAAGCGATTAGAGGGGTGGGACGTAGGGTTGTGGGCGCGCGTTTTCATGCAGATGGGAACAATCTGAAGAAGTGGTGGGTGCGTCCTTTTCTTCTTTTTCTCTCTTTCTTCTTTTTCTTTTCCCTTCCTTCCTTTCCTTCCTCCTCTTTTCCCCCTCTTTTTTCCCTTTTCCCTTCTTTCTTCTCCTTTTTTTTCTCTCTTTTTCTTACCCGGGGGGCGCGCGCCCCCAACGCCCCCCCCTGGATACGCGCCTGCATAAGGTCAATGGACTTCAAACTTGGTGGGTGTTTGCCTTGACATGGGATATAGTGCTGCCATGACTTAAAATGTCATAGGGTCAAAGGTTGAAAACATGAAAACAGCAGTTTCAGCATATGTAGACTATGAGACTAATATTGTTAGTTCATATCATACCAATGCAGAATTTAGGTGTACTTTCCTTTTCAGATTTTCACCTCTATTGACCTCCAATAACATATTTTGAAGTACGTATGTGGATAGTACCACAATGAATACAAGAAATTATTGTTTTCTGTGGAGATAAAAGGTCATTTGAGGTCGATGGAAGACTGAAAACATAATCACCATAACTTCAGTAAAGCTTCTATGAAATCCATACATTATATGTGAATGCACTGTAGTGGACACATACAAGAACAGTGTTGTTATTTCTTGAGGTCAAAGGTCCATTGAGTTCAAAGGGTCAAATTAGGAAACTTCGTAAACATGTTAACGCCGAAAATAAAGAATGGATGTGCTTTGATACATTAGTCTTGAGATGTGGATTGATGATTGATTAAAATTGAGCTGAATTATTTTACTTGTTATTTTCGTGTTAGAATGTCGTTGTGTCATACTTTCCTTCCAAGTGTTTCTTATACATTTACATGTCTTGTCGGTGGGTCCAAAAGGAAGACCTCCAACGAAGACCGAAGAAGGAAGACTTGGAAATCTCCAAACAGAAGACCTCCAAAACGAACACCCGGAAAACGAAAACTTTCTCAAATGTCTCTTTTACGGCACACTACATATATTCACAACGCCTTCGGTTGATTTACTTCCGGGTCTTCCTTTTTCGGGTCTTCCTTTTAGAGGTTGCCATAGCCTAAAAGAGCAATCTCTTAAAACGAAGATCCGGAAACCGAAGACTTTCTCAGATATATGACTTTGGTATTCCGATAGCGTTATAACATTCACTTATCTTCTTTGTAGATGTAGATGTAATAAAACTGTACGACATCCAAATACAACCTCGATTTATTCAGAATGTCTCTCTTAATGAGAGTTCTATTAAATAATATGAATAAAGTATGTACATTCATCTCTTCCGTACTTGTCTATATAGTCAGGTCAGGGTAGTATCATAGCCTATACTCTACAGTATTGACATGGCAACGCTGAATACCATTGTCAAGGTTGTTGGTTGATTTATTTCCGGGTCTTCCTTATAGAGATTGCCATAATAGGGCAATCTCCCAAACGAAGACCCGGAAACGAAGACTTTATTCAAATAACGTACCTTGGTTCGCTGGTTTATAGCGTTAGCATTCGGTTCAACATGTAAAAAACCACTGCTCAGTCGCCATCCACATGACGCCCTCGATTTATTGAGAATGTTTCTTTTATGAGAGTTCTATGAAGTAATATAAATTAATATGTATGTTCTCTTCCAGCCTATTCTATTTTCAGGTCAGCGTGGTATCATATGTAATATACAGTGTTGACATGTTAGCAACGCTCAATACAAAACACTGCTCGATATCCACATACACTCTTGATTTATTCAGAATGTCCTTTTCCTTCTTCGGATCTCCCTAGTGGCCGGACATGCATCTACTTTCCCAAATTTCCTTTATTTGGTATGCTGATGGCGGTGCCACGCCTTGTGGGCTGTGCCTTGTACATGCAAAAATACTTCACATCGTCATATGCTCTCGATATAATGAGAATTAATTTGAGAAGTTAAACATGTTATAGAATAGACTAAATTAGACTTAAACGAGATAGACTAAAACATAGTAAAATAAAAATAGACTAAAATAAAATGAAATAATTTCCCCCCAGAATATATTTGCTTCGTGTTGGATAGAGTATGGTATGATATTTTTTCGACAGTGTTATGTGAATGAGTTTACCCAGCGGGGAGGGGCAGGTGCCACAATATCTTGCCCTCCACTTGCCCCCCCCCCCAATGACATTGGTTTGCAAAAAAAAGTAAATTGGACGAAAATTGACTTTAATCTGTAATTGACGGGAATTCTCAATCATATCAACCAACTACGTCTTATATATTATCCTATCATTTTGCACCGAGGCCCCCCCCCTCCCTTCCCCTCGCCAGACACGCTATCCATTTAAAGCTAAAAGTATATTTTATTGTACAGGTAGCTATATTATGTATGAAGGTAGGTATTATCGTGTGTGCTAATTTTCCGACCAAATGTGAAAATTGCAATATGGGTAATTTAACAATGCAACATGGCTTTGCCAATTTTATATTAAAATATAAGTAGCTCTACATTAGTAAAACAAATAGTGTTCTATCTTTTACGTGATATACGCTATCACAATGGAAGTTATGGTCATTTTGCTGTGTACGTCTATAACCAAAATTTTATTGTTTTAACATTTTAGGTAGTTAGATTTTTCTGATTAAACTTTAAAATAATACCCAAAGCAGACTTTTAGTGCCAAACATAAACACCCAAGAATTAAAACCAAAATTTCAGTTTTTATGCGAAAATCTTGGTTATGGACGTAGGCTACAGATTTTGTGTACGTCCATAACCAACTTAACATACAGCAGGTGAGTAGAGATCCATTGTCCTTTTTTGAGTCACTTCCTCCCAGACACTGCTTGGATAAGATGCTGTTTTTATACAGATGAGTATTTAATTGTGAATTACAAGAAATGTAGATTTTATCTATCTTTAATCCCAAGTTATTGAGGCTGTTTTTCTTCTATATAATGAGAATGGTTGCCATCATTGATGAGAGTTGAGACACACAGAATAAGCGGGATTAAACGTCGCCGTCTTTTTCGTCATTTGCTTGATGAACGTTCTCGTCAGGGTTGCTCCTTCCGAAACCTGATCATCCCCTATGTACTTAACTAATTACCCATCGACTGTCTCCAACCCCATATCCTCATCCAAATTAATAATACTAAAATCAAACCTAGACTTTGGAGGCAGATACTACCGTAGGTGATAGTAGCTACTATCACCTACGGTAGTATCTGCCTCCAAAGTCGCTCAAATTTTCAATTTTAATATTATTAATAACAATGCAATTAGAATTTGTCTGAACATCCCTAGGTATATCTCTACTACAAAGCTGATTGAACCCTCAAACAAAATCCATCTTTTTGACCAGCAATTGCTTCAAACAAAAACTATTTAAAAAACACCCTTCTCCTCGACCCATTTAATCAAAATTTCCTTCTGAAGTATTCCTTCTAAACATTTTGCAGAAAATTGTTCAATTGCTCAGATGGAATGAAGTGAACAATTGAACATTTTGCAGTAAAAATGTTGAATTGACGACATATGATAAGTTGTCAATTAAACATTTTGCAGAAAGATGTTCAATTGCTCAGTTAAAGCAACTGAGCAATCTAACATTTTCTGATTCTTGACAAGATGTTATCTTGTTATCTAAACAATTTACTGAAAAATGTTGACTTATTGAGGCAAAGTTTTCTTATGTTGATGGCACTTTTAAGCTTCCGTAGAGTACAACTTTTTGCGCGCAATGTATTACCGTAGAGTACACTTTATCGACGTACTAAAGCCTATGAGACTTCGTTCGCGTAATTATATTTGATTCTACGGAAGCCCATTAGGTCATTTACAATTGCCAACAGCCTCCTATTCTTATGAGGCGTAACCAACTTGTTATTCACTAGGCTGGTCGGTGGGAGGTACGGTAGATTATGAAACAAGGTTTCCACAATTTGGCCTCTGGTGACTCCAAATGGCTTTTGACCTCCATTAAAAGCAATATGCTTCGTATACTAAACGTGTCACAACTATACATATTAAGTATGAGATTGGTCCAAGCTTGCCTTCTTGAGATATTGTGTTTACAAAGTTTACACACTTTGACCACTGGTGACCCCAAATGACCTTTGACCTCCAAAAAAACAATTTTCTTACTCGTTCCATAACAAATGGACAATGTAAGAAGACTTAATAAAATATATTAGACTTGGATCAATCTTTGGTGCGGTAAAATGTGATATCACCGTGCCCCATAATCTAAGATCATATTTTTTCTGAAATTCCCTCCTATATTTCAAAAATACAGAAATCGGTATTGATGATATTTGAGAGTAAATAGATAAGCACACTGAATTGCATAATTTATTAAAACATCCGCGTAGAACTTTAATTGGCAGTTTTCACGGTGAAAAGATTTCAATCGTCACCTCACTTTTGAAGTGGTACTTGGATCACATATTAGTGGTTACGAAAATGTTTCAGCTTACGCAGTTTGTTCCTAATGCAATATTTAAAAGCCTTGGTGAAGAGGTCAGTGATTCCGACGTGAGGGTGATAAGGATATTTCAAAAAGTATACTGGCAGACACCATGAAGTTACTAGGTAATTTGGCAAATGGAAAACTGTCAGTAATAAGGAGAAACAATTAGACATTAAAGTTTGTACTGACCAGACAGTATTTCAACATGGAAATGACTCTTTCTTTAAACATTTGACGCAATTGTAAAGACAACCTGTCATTCTCAATTCCAACGACACATGAATCGTTGCCATCACATGATCAGAATTAGACAGTGCATAAGAAGTTCAATAAGTTGGGCTAGAAAGCCGGCAGGCTTAGGGACATATCTTTATGGCTCCCTGGTAGTGGTTAGGGTGGCCTAGTATCTGAGCAAAGGGACACCAGAAATACAATTGAATGCAAGTCAAATCCACAAGCTTAGTACCTGATGCTCCATGCAAGCTTCTGGAGAGAAACTTTTTTGAAGGATCCTGCCAAATCATGTTGTGGCCAGGTCTGGTGCATCCCTAGCTCAACGGTAGGTTTTTCTTTATTATAATTGTTCCTGTTCTTAGTACATGGGAAGAATGAGAATAGATAGTAGAAAAGTAAAACTTGCAGAGAATATGAGAGAATATATATAAACGTTTGCAAAACTCAATATTTTACTGACGCTGCATTTATAAACAGTTTGAATGGTCAAGTATTTACATTCATATTCATTGCATTTCATAGCTTATTTGATTCTTGTACACTGCTATTGTCAGCATTGAGGTACTGTTAATTACACATGAATACACATACTACCTGTAAAGATAGTCACAATCTTCTCAAGTTGTGCACATAGGTAAGTCCATGATTGAACCTTTGAAGATCTGCAAGGTATTGACAATGACTTTAGATTCGTGTGTACCATTCTCTTAATCAAGATGCTTCCACCACAAACAAAATAAACTACATGATGAAGTTACCTACAGCATATTTCCCATTGTAATGTTCAGCCAGTTTGTACCCATTTGAGATGCCTTGTTGACCCTCAGAGAGGATAAACAGATAGGAGGCTGAATTGCATGTTTAAAGCAAGAGTAAGAACTCTGAAGCAGATTTCATTACCTGGATGTCAGCTATGTTTTGTTGAAGACCTATAGAGCCCCTTCACAGAACTAAACTGAAAGAATTCACAGATTAATTGCAGCTTTAATTTTGAAGTTATCATGTTTAAAAGGTTTTGAAAAGGCTTTGATGCCTGCTGACCTCATGTGACTTTTGACCTCTATCAATTTTAGTAAGGTTCTTGCACTCACCAAGCTGGATCGACATACTAAGTATGAAGTTCAAGAAAGATGTACTTCTTGTATTATCATGTTTACAAGATTTTCAAACTTTGACATATGTTGACCGCAAATGACCTTTTGACCTCCACCAATTCAATAAGTTCTTGTACTCAACTAGCTGAATCTGCATACCATGTATGAAATTCAACAAAGATGTACTTTTTGAGTTATCATGTTAACAAAGTTTTCAGGTCTCTTGGTGACCCCAAATGACCATTGAACTTCACACAAACAGATGGCATGTTACCATTGAACTTCACATAAAGCAGAAGGTGTGTTACTGTGTTTACAAGTGTCACATACATACACACACATACACGGCATCACCATTGCATAGATTCCTTTTGCCTCCTGCAAGGAATAAAAAGGATATTCTGCAGCAGATAATGTAAGACTTATGGAAGAGAAAAATATTCCTCACTGTTAGTTGAAAACCCCATATCAATATCTTGTCCCTAACTCAAGAGGTTGTTTGATTGAATGGAACTTGTTTTTAAAGGATAAACCCTCGATTCTTCCCAGGAATAGATCACAGTAGGTGGTCTGTGATGTCTACGGCAAATGTTCTTCAAAATCTTTACATTTCTATTATAACCATCTTGTTGATTTATTCTTGAAACTTGATACATTTAGAATGTTTGTTTAGCTGTCAAGGTTTTTGTATTTAGCATTTCACTGCAACTGTGTTGTAGAAATATCATCTTTCTCTGTGAATGAGTGAGTAACATATAATAAAGGACCACAAGGCATTTCTAACTGAATTACTGTGATGACATCATTCACTCTGTTGTTGCCAGATGAATTGATAAAATACCTCCAAATTTGAAAATTCATATCTTCTTTGTACAACATGCTGTAAGGATGCCGTTTTGAAGTGAAGATGTACAAAATTTCCAGCATCTTTATTAATCAATCATCCTCAGCTACCAGAATATCGCTTCAAAGTGATTCAACATACAGAGAATAGTTCATGTGCCACATTTAGGGAGTACTGTCACCTGTGACCATCCAAAACAACTTGTTCCTTTCGGTACTTTGAATTAAGACCTCTGACAAGTCACATCCATTATCACAAATTCTGTGTTAACTTTTGATTGTTTTTTACCTTTAAACCTTACCAATACATTTGCCCTTTTGTTTTAGGTTGGTACCTAATTTAATCAGTTTTACAGCACTATCTGTAACAGCTTACACTTATGTAGTATACTATTGCCAACTATTAGCTCATGGTGATGCACTACACTACTAAACATTCATGATTGTAGTGAATGTAAACTGTAGCAGATAAGAACTACAGTGAAACAAAACAATGAAGGAAAATAGTCGCCAAGGGCTTAGTTCCAACTTTGGCAATTTAGCTGAAAGAATTTGTGAAAGACAATGTTTAACATGGCCTCCTTTACCATAGAAACAGTAGGCAGTAACTCATATACCTGAACCTTGCAGAGGCATAGCTCACTAGAATAAATGCATTTCAGCTCGGTCAGTACACATGCAGTACTCAAACTGATTTACCACCACATTATGCTCAGAATAATAGCTGTTTGTTTTCTTTTCATTTTAAATGGATAACAACAACCAAATTAAAGAAGCACTATCATTGTATTTTTCAGGTTTAGTGCAGTACTATTTCAATCCATGTCATCCAATATGAATACCTCATACCTGTATCTGAAAAACCACTTTTTAAGATATACTTTAGCAGATGTTGCTACACAGGAATTTTAATTAACAGAGACAAAACTTTGAAAGAGCAGTTGCCGTACGCTAAGCCTGCTGGGCAGGTTGTAATATATGCTTCTTAATTATGGATGAAAATAATTCATTAATATGACAAAACAGTGCCCAGAAGTCACATGATCATTTGCAGATAACTTAAAGTAATTCCTGAGGTAAGGTCCTTTGAACTACAGTCTTTTCAAAGATACAAAATGTCAGGTTTGAATTTTGACATTGAATGCAATACTGTAGACACATTAAACAACTGATTAGTTCCAGTTGAAGGCATTACTACCTGCCAGCACAGGATCCAAACCTGTAAATAGCTGATGGCATGTTAGAGACTACCTTCCATGAATCTTCCACTTCATCATAACGTTCAATTGTTTCTAAGTTGGTGCTGCCATTGCAGCCACCAAGGGCATAAAGTTTCTGGTTTATGGCAGCAAGTCCCAGTCCACTCCTGGGATTGCACATGGACCGTACATGGTACCACATCTTCTCATTTGGGTTGTAATATTCCACTTCTGAAAGGCTACAACAAAGAGATAAGAGATGCTTGAATTGCATGATGTATCAATTTGGTCTAAAGTTATGTAACTCTCATGCAATGAGATGATCAGTGTTTGCACAGGTTATCCGGGTACCCGGGTACCCATCCGACGCTCTACTACCCGGTTCCTAATTTGTTACCCGAATCCTTTAAATTTTTTTATTGAATGTGTATATTCCTTTTCTTTTACTTTTTAAGAAGTTTAAAATGTTTCGAAAGCTACAAATTTTTAAAATAACAGGTTAATTGTAATTGTTAATTAATAAAATGTATGAACATGGAAACATTGTCAGAGAAAAATACACTTGATATATTATAGCATTCAATTTGTAATTTATTGATAATAGCTATACCAGAAGGTAAATCGACAAATTTCTGGGTACCTGGATACCCGACGGGTAACAGCCTCGGGTACCCGGTTCCCAATTTTTGGTACCCGTGTAAACACTAAATGAGATCAGTTTCAAACTTGCTGTATAGGAAAATTTATGTCAATAACCTTACAGTTTTATGTAGATTACTTAGAGAGAACATAAATTTGCCAGTGTGGAAATATTCCAAAACAAATTGTTGCCTTCATCATACTAGTTGATGACACAATTTAGAGACAGAATGATCCTGTTCAACAACTGGACAGCCTGCTTTGAGACAAATCCAAGAACCTTTTGTTGAAAACATTGGCTACAGGTAATTCCATGAAACAATTTCCTAGCAGAACAAATATAAGATCAACCTTTAATTCAATCAAGGATGAACTACTTTACCACAGAATATTGTCTTGGGTAAAACTTATTAAAGTTGGCAATACATAAAGACTCTGTAGTGTTTGCCGTTTACCTTCCACTAGAGCCACATCCACCTACGACATAGATTCTCTCTTTCAGTACTGTAGCTGCCATCATGGATCTTGGTGATGTCATTGAAGTTACTGCCTGCCATTCTTTTCTCTGTATATTGAAAAATGCTCATTAAAAGTATGTGTCTTCTTTATTTAGGGTTTACTTGCCATATTGTTTCAGTTCTTAACACACCTTTATGCACTGATTATTATATTAGGAAAGTTTTTTTCATAGGGGATTGGGGACAAAAATTTCATAACAATGCAGTTTATTGGGTTAATTAATCAACTGTTGAACAGTTGCACGTCATCAAAGAAATCCACTATGAAATACAAACTTTGTTGAGGAAATAAGACTTGTGAATATTTTGACTTCTGCTAACCTTAACAACACAACAAAAGAAAGAGACTTTGTACTCATTATGGTAATGCAACAGGCCAAGCGTGACACTCCCCTTTGTAAGATATTGGAGCTGACAAAGTTTTTAGATTTTGACCTCCACTGACATCACATAACCATTAACCTATACCAACTGAACTTAATGCACATAGGAACATAGGACCAAGCTATGATGCAGGTATAGACATGTTTACAGTAACCATTCTTTAGAGAAAGAGATTTAAAGATTTTGCAATGATGTGTACTCACACCAACAGCACTAGAGACCTTGTTCTAATTATGGGCTTACTGCATGCCAGGTATATCATTAGAAAACATTCACATTCTTGAAATACCTTCTGTACAAGGTTTTCACCTTCACTGACCCAAAATGACCATCCTCCTCTTCCCTAAACTAGATGGCATCATAATGCCAATATATGATCAGTGTATAATCTCCCTCAAAGTTATTATTTGTCAGATATAGGGCTTTTATACATACTTTACCCTTTTATTGTACTCAAATGATCTTTGTTCCCACCAAAAAAAGTTAAACACTTTTCTAATTTAATCATAAACTCAGTTTTCACCATATTTTGTATTATTTTCTGTTTTGTATTGACTCTTCATCCTTGTTTAATGTATGCATATTTCAAGAGCAATAATATAAATAAACACTGTTTGTTTAGTTTGTGCTAGTCACATACTAAAAGTAACACTTGCCAAAATTCCTCCTCTTGAGATATGTTACCATGGTTTTCAGTGCTTTCACCTCAAATGACATTGACCTCCATCAACACCTCTGTGATTGTTGCACAAACTAAGGACTATTTATGAAGCAAGAGCAAATGTCCTCTGGGTTACACAGTCCTTGAAATGTAAATCTTTACATTGTGATTCCTTATTAATTATTTTTTTTATAAATTACCTTCCCCTTCACTCTCCTAAAATCAAAGAGCAACGAGGATCATGTTTTTATTATGGTTTAGGCATTGCCCACTTTTGACATTGAGCTTAGAAGATATCTCACATTTTGACCTCTGTTGACATGAAATGACCTTTGATATCCACAAAAAACTGTGCATTTGTCGCAAGACAGAAAACATCCAGATCTTTACCATTGGTTGAAGGTTTCCATTGACGAGTTTCTGATAGAGAATGTTACAGTTGAGGCTTATATTGACAGTGTCATTCGTGATAATTATCAAGATCAGAATTGTACCAACATTGTAGCACAGAGAACAGACAAGATTACATCAAAACAAATATATGAACCTTACCATAGGATTGTAACACTCCACAGAGCTTAGGTCAGATGACCCACTGTAACCACCAATAACATAGACACAGCCTTCATAGGTGACCCCTGCAGCCATACTCCTAGATGAACTCATATCTGCAACAAAAGGAACAATTTCATACAGTAAAATGTTTCCTTGATATATATTACTAAAGTCAACTCTATGTTTATAAATTTATTGGAACCAAAATTGTTCCACTCGTTATCACAACTAGGATGAAATGGCCATTGCACTTCACTATCAATGATAAGGATTTGGAACTCACTTTGGAAATCCTCACACAGGGTATGAGATTCATCCTGTATTCCCTACTTGGCAAATTATACGATTTCCAGACTTTGGCTTCTGACCCACAAGAAAATAGGGTTCATAAAACTAATATGCTTAGTAAAAATATCATCCAGGTTTCCTGTCTTTAGATGCTATGATGACAATGCTTCCAGACTTTGGTCTCTGCTGACCTCAAATTACATTGGACCTCTAATAAAAACCATGGATTTATCTACTTAATATGAGATCTCCATATTAAGCAATGTAGATTCATCTAAGATATCCTTCTTGAGAACTTTTGTTCACAAGGTTTTATGACTTTGACCTATAGTATGCTTGCATCAAATGACCTATAGAATAAGCAGAAACCCAAAGGGTTTGTGATTATGTTGCCTTTATAAAGTTCTATATTGCAGTTATCTGATTGACACAATAACTGAGGAAAATGTTTTCTAAATAAGAATGAGAACATCGAAGCGTATCAGATCATTTGACCATTTGACCATTTGTGAAAGTTAATAACAGCAGGGTCACTACTGAAGAGAGCAAAGGTCAATTCCTGTGACCATTAGTGACATAGAACCAGAAGGCCAAATGGTTAAGTGCTTCCTTTACAGATTTCACATTGGAATACTGAATGTAACCCTGCAGACAAGATTTCAAATAGTGACCATTGCCAAATTCCCATGATCAGCAAAATTCCTACACTCATCTGGACCTATTTGTAAACTTTTCATGCTTCATACAAGGTTTTCAGAGTGTGACCTATGTTGACCTTGCAACTGCAATACATGCACAATGTATATTGGAGTTAGTGTTTACAAGCCAAGGCTTTACATACACTAAGGTACACACACACATGATAACATAGATTCTTTTTGCCTTTAACAAGTAATAAACCAGAAGTGATGCCTTGCCATAAAATTTTCACTCAACCATAGGATGCAGAGCAAGATGATTTAAATTTGTTCTAGAACTAAGTGAGAACCATGAGATCAGAGACTTCCACCTCCATAAACCATTACATTCAAATATTCCCTTGATGGCATCAACCAATTAAGTCACATATAGGATTTTATCATATTTATGCCAAAATGTTTCAGTATACCGAGAGAGAGAGTACTTAACATCGATGTTGTATTACATGGACATTTTCTTTATCTAATTGAACTGAAAAATCAGCTCTGCCACCAACCAGTAGCGTCGTGCCCATTGGGGCCCGGGGGGGCACAGGCCCCCCCAAATTTTGTCAAAGGTGCCATAAAATTTTGTGTTTTCGAAATTGAAAAGTAGACTTAATAGTCAATTGCTCTTTGATGGTCGTTGCGGATTTTCCACACACCTCAAAGACGACATATCGGGATTAGTAGTGCCATTGCTTTTCGGCGTTAAAGTTTGTGAAGAATTCGTTGCGGACGAGCATGTCCCAACACGCCTGAGTGACCTGATGGTGCTGGCCACGCACCCCGACCGCGCGGAAGCGTGCAAGCAGACTGCCATTGACTCATTTTGGAACCTAACTCAGCGACGTTGAATGAGAACAGTGTCAGCAACTGAATTTCTTGTAGGGCCTACGAGAAATTGGGCTTCTGTTGACTGCTTGGTCAATGGTTGTTAATTGTTGATATTCAGTCAATCAAAACAGTTAAATAATTACTGGTTGATAACTAATGAACCAAATGTGCCATCAACGCTGCCATCGTTGAACAATATTATATATACGTAGTCCCAGAGTAAGTGCAACCCGTTACCTTTGCCAAAGTCAGTCAATTTTCCATGAAAAAATGGCAAATTTTTTAATTGTTTTCTAAGCCTGTAACAAAGTTCGGAAAGTTAAGATAAATGTAGTGAACAGAGATTATGGAACTCCATGTGAACTTCTTCTTAAGTAATGCAATCAAACCGCTAAAAGGTCCACCAGGATAAATTTTCCTCATGATCTGATAGGTAGTTTCGGAAAAAATGAATAATAATAATCATTTCAAATACAGTCACAATTAACCTGGAAAATAATCACTTCGTTATCGCACGTTTTACCTTAGGTTTCTCTACTTTCGCTTTTTCTGCCCATGTTTTCAAACGACATAGCTTTTTCTTCACCCAGTCACCACTTTTCACGGGCATGGGCGGCGATCATGGATCAGCCAACACAAAAATGTTTCGATTTCTTAAATTTTGGGCGCTTCTGGGAGACGAGGAATTGGTAAACTGAGGAATAAATGGCGATCACTTCCTTCGAGAATATTTCCCAAAATAAAAAATTGCCGGAAATTTTTATCAATTTTAGGGGTGTTGCTTACTGCCATAAAGCACGGGAAGTGCCGTTTCCTGCAATCTGAGGGGTCTGCCAGACGAAAAATTTTCTTGTACGCTGCGCGCCAACCTGTGGTGGCGCTCCGCTTAGATAGTCATCACTTGCTCACGGGCCCCCCCAAAATTTATTTTCACACGACGCCCCTGCCACCAACCCCTTTAATCCTTGTTATTAATGAATGCAAGTTACAGCATTGCTTATTCACTGTGGAATATTTTGAAAAATCACTGCCCAAAGCAAAATCATCTTGCATATCACAGAAATAAGGCCAACTTTGAGACAACATGAGATAAACAGTTGACCACTTGTTCCTCGGTGTGACAAGAATGAAGTGTATTTAATATAAGTCATGCACCACAAGATTATCAACTCTCTAAATCACATGCTAAAATGTAACCAAAAAATCTGACTGAAGCCCAATTTAAGTAAATGTTTTGACAATTTATATCAACTTCAAAATAAATATCAACTTCAAAATAAATTTCCATGTAATTGTCAGTCAAACCTCAAAGATTTGAGCCTTGATTTTTTATTGGTGGGCAATCCTCCATAAAGTTATCATCCACTTGACTTTCTGACCTTCTTGTGGCCCAAACTCACCAATAAAAGGGTGCAAGGGCTGAATAAGAGAAATAGCTATATACTACAAGCCTGCAAACAATTTCATGCTCTCTATTGACCTGGAATGACCTTTGACCTCCAAAGTTATATGATTATTGTACTCACTAAGATGAATCTACATACCAAGTTTGAATCTCATATGCTCATCCAATGATCAATTTTGGAATTATTGTGCTCAAAAGTTTTCCAACTTTGACCTCTGTTGACCTCAGTTAACTTTTGACCTCCATAAAAAAAATGACAGAGTTCTTTCACTCACTAAAACAGATCCACATATCAAATATAAAGTCCATCCAGGCTTGGCTTTTGGAGTTTTTATATTTACAATAATTTCATAGACTTTAACCTATGTTGAACTCAAACAAGTAGGTCAAGACCTTTGACCTTCACCATTTTCAATAGGGTTCTTTTACTCACCAAGGAAAATCTACACATCAAGTATGAAGTTTAACCAAGTTGTCCTTCTTGTGTTATTGTGTTACAAGAATCGTGGACTTTGACCTCTACTGATCTCTTGTTTTTTTGTTTTGTTTTTGTTGTCTTTCTGGTATACTGAAAAATGGGTTTCAGGTTAACTACTGTAATGGGTGAACTATTGGCACATCTTGTAAGAAACCTAAGCACATGTTGGTAAGTGACATGTTAGCTTGACTTCTACAAAGACAAAAGGTGGATCCATATGCCAAGTATAAGGTTCATCTAAGCTCTGGTTTTGAAGGCCTTTGTAACATTTACCATGATTTCACACTTACCTTTAGTGACCTAAAATGACATTTAACATCTATAAAAAGCAATAGGGTTTCTTACACTTGCTAATGTGTAAAAAAATGCCAAACTTGTATGTTCACCTGACACTCCCTTTTGAGGTCACCTTTCTTACAAGTTTTCAGACTGACCACCACTGAAAATAAGTGGGTTTTTGTACTCACTACATTACTGTAGGTGGAAATACCAAATATAAGAATAAAATACCTTGCATTTAAGGGATTTTCAGACTGTGACCTTAGTTGACCTAACATGATGTTCGACCTCTACCAAAGTAGTTGAGTTCTTGTACTCACTAAGGTAGATCAATATGTTAGAATGGAGTTCATCCAAGCTTCCTTAAAAGTTTTCAACTTTGACCACCACTTAAAACAACCAGGGTCTTGTATTCACCATGATAGATGCAAAACCAAGTATGTTATTAAACCACTATGCACTTTTTCAGTTATGAACGTAACAAGACCAGGCATCACACACGCACATACACCAATATTCCCCAAAGCATAGGTTCTTTTTGCCTTTGGCAATAATACCAGAAAGTTGATACTTCAACATCAATGCAAGAAAACTTGACATTGTTTGTGCTCCCTGCAGAAGCATTTCATACCTGCTATTGATGACCACTCATTAGCATGAGGATCATATTCTTCAGCTGTTGCTACACTGGTCATCCCATCATATCCACCAAATGCATACAATTTCCCTCTTAGCATTGCTACAGCCACACTGCTCCTTGCCGAGTGCATGGAGGCCACTGTCCACCAGGTTCCAGTCTGAATATTAAAGCTCTCAACATCTCTCAACGGGGACTCATTTGCCCCTCCCACTGCAAAGATCTTGTTTTCAAAGATAGCAACACCAACACCACGTCTGGATGACTTCATAGAGGGAAGGCTTACCCAATTGTTGAGGACTGGTTGATATCTCTCAAATGATCTAAGCGTTGTTCGACTTGGCCTTGATTCTCCACCTATGTATACAAGAACATAAAGCCTCAATTCCTGCTGTTGCTAAAAATTAATATCTTGTGGAAAATTTCTTTGCCAACTTGAAAGGTGCTATATTTTGTTGTTGTTTGTTCAATATAATAACTTCAATGAAGTACCCAAGCCCCCATTATATAAACAAAGTATCATACATGGTGTTTGCCATCAATTTCCAATTAGTTGTGAGGATTTCATAGCAGAAACACTATACGAACTGCATGCTAACTTCACATTTTAAGTTTAATTGTGAAGTAACTAAATGTAAGATTTAGCATACTGTGAATGTAAGGTAACCTACTGTATATTAGCATGGTATAAACTATTATCCTGCCTTGTGTATAAATAGAGCTTTGTTTTGCCTTTAATTTCAGCAAACAAAATGAATTCTCTGAAAATAGGATTACCAGTCATTAAATCAAGATTCTGCAAGATTTTTCAACACACCAAAGTTACTTAGTAAGAAAAGGTTCAATTCAATATATTTCATTCAAAGCTTTTTTGTACAACTGAATCATATAAATAACTTAAAAGTAATTCATTAGATCATGGCTTCTAACAATCACATCAAAAAGTTGAACATAACCCTTCACACAGTTGGGATAATGCTTTCAACATTGAATTGTTTGAAGAAACAAATTATGAGATGATCATTTGTTATCTGCATCTTTCTAAATGATGATACAGAAAGACTGCTGTTTCTCAAACGACTTCATTGTTACAACTTTTGCCTTGATCAGCAACCTTACAAATAAGAATAATGACAAAATCTACAATATACAGTAAGAGTTCTATGCATTTTCAATAATAGTATGAAGAACGGAATCAGAAACGCTGTACTACTCAAATATGGTATGAACAGGAATGGATTATATTTCAACCAATGAAGCACATGTGGTGGTTTTTATTTCGCACTTGTAACCTTTCTAATGCACCTTCTTTCAGTTTGCTCCATGCCACTAACTTAAAAAACTGAACCTTCTTTAACAAATTGCCACCACATTCTGAAAATTTAAAGACAGAATGCAATTGATATGCTGATATTGTTATTACTACAAGAACTGTTATATTCACTTCTTTTTCACGATATGGAGGCACAAACAAGATTTTTCTTATTGAGTCAGGATGCAAAGTTAGTAGCAATACTGTACACATACTACACTCCAAATACTCACCTATGACATAAATGTACTGACAATGGTTGAAGGAGTCTCTGGGAATAGTCCTTACGTTGACCTCCCAGTGCAAGCCAGGATAAAACTCACTTGCATGGAATCTTCTAGCTTCATCAAAGAAACGATGACATCTCGCACTAATGTCAGTTATTTTGTCCCTTACAACTCTACTGTTGAGAAACTCCCATGCTAGGAGTGGTAAACGTACATATTCAAACACATCCCCCACAAACTGCTTCCTAGCATCCCAGTCATGTCTCAACCAAGTCATAACAGCCTTGTAAACTTCCTCTTCGTTTGGTACATTCAAGGAGTCATGTTCAATCAACTTAATCAGATCCTTGGAGCTCAGTTGCAAAAATTCCTCTTGACTGACAACTTGAGTAAAATTTTGGCGTGCAAAGGACTCTGCAGCTTGTCTTAAGTCAAAGCATCCATGAGATTCAGCAAAGGTTTGAATTCCAAGGCAGTTTGAATGATGGAGTTGTGTTTTAAGGAAATCACAGCATGTACTAATTATTGGCTCTATTTGCAACAGACAAGCTGCATTGAGAAGAGCCTGAACATTGTTTTCTGTGAGGTCTAACTTTCCTGAGTATGCAAAATTGACAATTTCCTGAATAGATTCTGAGTCATGCTCACAGAGTGTAACTGTTTCTTCTTGACACTCCTTTAAGTTACTTGTAAACATTGCATTGAAGTAGGGGCTACAAGCTGCCAAAACCAAACGGTGTGCATGAATGGTTTGGCCTTGAACCAAAAGGGCCACATCACAGAGTGTCTGCCTGGAATGCATTTCTCGCATCAGTGTCAGCATGTTTAAAGCATGTAGTTGTCGCATCGTATGCGAATCTTCTAGTTCACTACTGCTGATGCAGCCATCCTGGAGAGCACTTGAATGGTTCAAGTTGGCTGATTCAACAGGCCTGCTCTTCTGGTACTTCCTGGGAGTGTCACCTTCAAGTTCCATTTGCACTGGAAGATGAAACAAAATGAACCATAAAGTTTAAGCACTTTGTGTTATAGTCATACTATTCTGAATCAGTTGCTGCATTTCCTTTATTGCATTCATTTACCATGTAATCATAAAATGTTTACATTTTGGCATCATTTCAACACTGATAAATTAAAATATTCTGTAGGTGCTACAAGCATGAAAGTATTCACATCAAAGTATTGACAAACTACAGGAACATGCATTTAAAGTGAATATAGTTTGGAACAAACACTGATAATTGTTTTAGAAATGTGTTACTTAGATTATTTCAATTCCTCATGGTATACCCATGTACATTATCACCCCTATATTGACCCAAATGGAGAAATTCTATTTTTGATGAACAAACGACAATCAAGTTCCACAGGACGCACAAAACTTTGAAAAAGGGTCAATCACTAAAAATCAAAGTTAACTTGTTCAAAGCAAAAAACATGTATCCTTTCCTTATCACTATATCATATAGCCATTTATTTCTCTTTTCTGTGGGGCACTCCTCCATGCCCTCTGGTGACACCACAAATTCTACTTTTGTTGATGCTACAGTGGTCCAGATGGAAAATTTCAACATTTCATCTCAAATTGTTTACTATTATATCTCAAAATTTTGCCTTTTACCTGAATAGTCTTAACTTAATTCTAAAATATTCCACCTTTTCTTCGAAATTATTATTTCAAAAGTGCTCAACTCCAAATTTATTATATTTTATTTCAAACATTTTACCTTACTGTATTCTCCAACTTTTAACTTACTTCTGAAAATGTTGACTATTACTGTGTCTAAATCACATTTATTTTTTAGCTAGGGAACATGAGTTTTTGTGAATGTTTGCATTAAACACGATGTATTACCACTGTTTCTTGAATAATGCACATAATTAGGAAATATGGATGTAAAATTATATTGAATGTTTACTTTTGTAAACTAAGATCTATTCTTTTTGCTATTTATGGTACTTTGTGTTGGTTAAAATTTAACTTGAACACCAAAAAGCTTATTAACTCATTGCCATGTTCAAGAGGTAGTCCATTACATCCTCTTACCATCCTGCTAATTTCTCAAACCCCAGCAAACATGTGTAATTGGCTGCCATCATAATATGTTGTTGGCATTGAAAGCAAGTACCCTTGCTACAATCCTGTTGGTTTGGTGAATGTGATTATGGTGCTTTTGAACTATGAACTGGTTCTATCTTTACTACAGTGTATCCACACTGTATTTGCATTAAGAACCACTGTTAGAAACCTTTCCAATTATTATCATTATTATATTAGAGTTCAGACTAATTAAGACATCTCTCTGAATGATCCAAACTGTTTACATGTATTATGAATCCATTTTCCCAAATTTAATACTACAATTTACATAAAATTCATCAAAATATTTTACACTTGTGATGCGTGTCACATTTTCTTGTCAAGTTAGTCATAATCACATTATTTGTTTGGATGGGGAATGCGTTCCTGGCACAAGGCGTACTTTACAATCTGGACGTCACTACCGGACAAATTTGCATAACAATGTTTGGTATTCTTAGTACCTTAATTCTTCATTTATCAATGGAGGTTTCAGCCTTCAGGTCATGAACCTCCAGTTCTTTTATCTAACATTGATAGGTGAAAACTGTAATTCAGTACAACTTCATGCTACAGTGTGCTATTTCCAAATGAGTAAATATCAACTCGGAAAAGGAAGGGTTGGGATTTTAATTTTTTTTTTTTTTTTTTCAGTTTTCACGTAAAAATTCAATTCTTAATTTCTTTTTTGATGCATCACTAGAAGATGTAGATTAGGTCAATGCGGAGACAGAATGGGAGGTGGTCTTTACCAAGAGTAATGACATACAACACTACTAAGTAGGGATGGGCGGATGAGGGTAGGTTGTTATCCAGGATAAGTTAACAGAACCATACATTTTATTGGTACAATTTTGCAGATTGGTATCTAACTTCTAAGGCAGGCAAAGTAAGTCGGATTGTCTCAAAACTACCAACTATTTAAAGAATATCAAAATGAATTATGGAAATCACTAGACTACTGAAGGAAAAGTATCTCCTTCCATTTTCGAGTTACAAGTGATGTTGTGTTTGTGAGTCTAGTATGGAAAAGGAATTAAAGCCAGTCCATATACTACACATGGACAGTAACATTGGTGGTGCATAGATCGGATTACAACATAACGATGCCGTTAAACCTTATTCTCCTAATTAAGCTCAACTTGAACTCATGCCATTGTGGTAGGCTTACCTTTTGGTTACAAAACAACTCAAATCAAACATCATGTCGGGAAAGTAGTGCCGCAATGAAATGGTCAGAGGGGGAGGGGAAATTATAATTATTTCCCCAAAATTAGTATACAGTAGTTAACTCCAGATTATAGTTGACAAAATCAAAAAGATATTAAAAAAAACTAAAATATAGCAATACATATAATGCAGTAGTGTGATCCATTATAGCTTTCAATTTCTGCTCTACCAATGTGTGCATTATTTATCATCTTCGATAACAAATTTCTGTCGTACTTAAGAAAAACATACAGTTATAACCTCCCAAAAACTGATAGTTGTAAACCCAACGTTATGGACGCTTTCCGAAGATATTGACTCTGACGTTTTTGTCAACTTCGACAAAATAGCCTATAGTTTAGTTAGGCTTGGCTATTCATTGTAACTTTTGTTAGTGTTAGTGCTCCTTGATTACTCAGTTGCAACTTGATTAACACTGACATTGTGAAATTCACTTTCAGAATCAAATAAATCATGAAAAATATAGAATTTTTACTATGTTTTGCAGAAGGGTGGAAGTGTAACGCTAACGTGCCATAACGTTAATGCTACTATACAGTAGGTAGGTGTAGGGCCTACTCCTACCAATATGATAATATCATTCAGCCTCTGAAGAAGATCCTGCTAGGATCGAAACGTCAGGCCCACCTACTTTTACACAATAATGATATGGTTAAGGCTTGTAAGTTGTAGTATTAGTAGTGTACGTACGGCTATTTACCAAATTAATGTTAACATCAATGTCACTGTAGTAGAGAGCACTTATTTGACCTCTTGGAGAACACGGCCTTTCTTCCTACACGGTATACGTTACTGATGGACAAAATAGGTCACACTCATCAATATATGGAAGAAGAACGACATTTTTTATAATTGGGTCGACTACAAACATCGTTCCCTGATTATTACGGGTTCAGGATAGGCTATCTTGACTTGAATCAGGTGTTATGAAATTCACACATGTCATGCTACTGCTGCACTGCACTGATGTGTTTTTCTAAAATCCCAGTGTACCTGCAGTTATGGCTCGCGAATCAGGCAAAAAGTCGTTCATCAAACATAACTGAAACAAATTCGTTGAAGCTCTCGCTCGCGCAGCAGGTGTATCATTCAGTGTCGGCAAGATTTACAGACAGGACGCAGCATTATCTCCATTTGCGGTCACACAACCCCAAGCGTGGATCATGGATTATATTCTCTTCTGCATAGAGTAATAGTCTTTTCTTTTTTTTTGTAGGTATCGGACGTGGAGTATTTTCACTGGATATTGTTCTCTGATGTGGGCCAGTATATTTGTGAAGGCATCGTCGTTGTATTGTTGTCCCCACATCTGCTCGTCTATATGTACCGGGGCAGTGGCGGAGCGTCCATACAGTCGGGGGGGGGGGGCGGATGCCCCCCCTGACGGACTCAAAT
>JAIPMN010014516.1:0-35615 GCA_020650975.1 Apostichopus californicus | reverse complement strand
GGGGGGGGGGGGGGGGGGGGGGTCTAGGGGAAAATTGTGTTATGTAAGGTGGCTTACATGCAAAATGCTGCTATCTTTGGCAAAGCGTTAAACTGATTACATGTTTAGGAATTCTCTTTCTTTAGTGAATGTTTCTTCATTTTTCCTATTGTTTGTTCAAAATATTCATTTTTAGTAGACATTTTAGATTGGCATAAAGCACCGAAATGGTTTACAAATATAGGGAAAATTTCCTCTATAGCTGGCCGCCACTAGCATCACCATAAATATTATTTCTTTTATGTTAGTTTTTATTCATTAATTTTTTATGGGGCTGTGGCATGGCAACGCCCTGACTGGTACCCGGGCGGACCGCTCATCCCTCGCTTACTACACCAATGTCTCTCTTTCCTCTCTTCTCTCCTCTCTATATTCTCTCTTCCTTTTATCCCTTCCTTCCTCTTCTTTTCCTCTCTATTTTCTCTTTCCTCTTTCCTTCAGTTTGCCGACTGGTGCACCGCCGGGATGGGTGAATGGGGGTGTCACCCCACGCACCCCTCTAGCTAAGGCCCTGTCACAGCCGCGCATGTAAATTCCAGAGGCATTGCGCAGGAGTGTGCACCCCACTTCCAATCCTCAGTCGGTTGAGCCGGGTGATTTGTGTATTCAGCTGGGAAGAATTGGACCACCACTACGGGTGAACTTTCCCCCATCCCCTCCTAATTCAACCTCACATAATGTATTTATTAGTACAACATTCAGTTTAGTGATACTAACAAAGACCAAGATTATAGACTTAATATGCGCAGAATGCACCATTAGACTTTTAAAGTATTAATTTTTCTGAGGGTTTGGCCCAATGACCCCACGGCAGCAGCCCTCCTTTATAAAATACTTCATTCGCATCTGACCCTCTCATAAAGATCCTTTTCACTACCTAAATCATTCGTTGAATTCTTGAGTGTATTGTTATTTATTAGTACATTCATGCGATACGAGCTACTTAGATAGACCTAAATTATGATCTAAATATGCCTTAGCAGTCGCACAATGTGACGTTTCAACCACCTACATATGTTTCAATGACCTCAGTACAGTCACCTCCTCTTTAAACTCCATTTGTCTCTGACCTTTCCAAAAACATTCAGCCCCACCTTAGTTAGTCTAGGGAAACTTTGGAATTGCCGACCCCCCCCCCCCCCCGTCTTTGAAGTCTTTGAAATAACAAATACCAATTTTCTTTCATTGCAGTGTCCTTGGCCAAGAAACTCAGAATGACGGCCGCATTTGTGACACGATCGAGGAGGAACAACCTGAAAAGGTGAAGGATGGTCTGACCATTCCTTGCTCTGATTTCAATTCTGTTACTGACATATTGACCTCGGGATTACTGGAAGACGAATGGTGCATAATCTCTAGGTGAGAAAACAACTACAACCCGTCCCTCTCCTCCCCCGGCCACGACTGTTACGCCTCATGTTTCATATTAAAAGAATAATTTCACATTTTCAAATTAAACAGATAAAACAATCTGTCTGTAGTTTAATAAGTAACGTTTGGCGAGCCTGTGTAGCTTGGCTTCGCAAGGAGAACCCATCAAAGCAATAGCCCTTTCTTTCAACTTTTCAACATAAACATATTAATACCCCGACAGAGATTGTAATCGACATTTTATACCAACAATTGTAAAAATTTCTGATTTGAGCTGATTGAAATGAAAATCTAAATATTTGAAAACGAGAGGAAAAACGCTTAAGAAAAAAGTATGTTTATGTCGATAAAGCTTTGAGATGATGTAGTGAGTCGAAATGTAGAAAAGTTAACATTTCCAAGTTTTATTTCCAAAATTTCAAGAACAAAATCACAAGTAGAAATTTCGTAATAAACAATTGACAATTTCGGTGTAAAAAAAATCCAAATTACAAAACCGACATGTCGAAATTTCGAGACAAACAGTAGCAATTTTGAGAAAATTTGAGAAAATTTTGTCGAGGAAAATTTAAAATCTACAATGTTCCATTGGGCCACAGTAGTATAAAAAAAAACTACAATACTTCTGGGATAGTTTCTAAACCCCACTCATTCCGCTCCCTCCCACTTTGTGATAGATTGCTACGCCACTCCATGGTTACAATGTACCTCCCACTTTGAAAAGCCAATCGACACCCGTATTTGCCTGGTGTTATCACCAATATAGTTCAGTTTCCTCGTGCATGGTAAGGGCGTCTGTAATGTGGAGACAGTCGGGGATCTGAATCCATCTTTGGACTGTCAGCAGGTCAGATGCATTTTCAGGTTTCGGGGCGACGAAAGAAATGCGGTGACGAAGGCCGCACCCTATACGTTAGTACGAATGGTGTGGTCTAGATTGTATTTCTATGGGTAATAGTCGTGCTACTGAAGGTCAAGGTATGACATGGTACGGTACAATAGGTCAATGAATGTTGTTCAAAAACTGGCCTCATGGTAGAAAGTTATTTATTTGCACTTGATGTATTTAGCAAATGTATGGTGATTAGGCCCATGAATTCCCGGTTTATCGAAAAGGTTTACCGAGAACCCATAAGTTAAGGGTAAATATTTTCAATGTCATCCCGACCTTCCAGAACAATCTATCGCTGAGCGAAATCCTCAAATTGAGAAAAGTTGAACATATGTAACAAATTTTCCTCGTCATGATGCCATGGGAAAATGCGTGACAACAAATAAATTGTTTCGTAGATAACACCCTTCTAACACGCGAGTCCACACCCTCTAATTTCCGCTCTATTTTCATACAATGAAAGGGAGTAGATAAACAATGAAAGACCCCAGATAGAAATAAATAAATCAATTTGTTTCGCCTGTGCCCAAGCAGCTGTCTGGTAGGTATCGGGAGAGGTGTGAATGAAGGGCAGTTTATGTACGCAGGGTGTTAATTATCCACGGTTTCTCTGCATAGCCTTTTGTTTTAATTTAACGGAAATCGATGTAATTGTTTGAAACATCTGGTTTACAAAACAATATCAGCAAAACATGACGCATGCTTAAAATTGTAAGTAATTAACGCGGAATATCCAACTTTTTTTGCATTTCTAACAAAAGGAAATGTACAAGAAATCTTAAGGGTAAATCTTAATAAACTTAGACACCTTTCGACAATGATCTAGTTTTAACTTTCTTTTTCACATAACAATTATTGATTAAAGAGATAGATTTGCTTTAAACTTGAATGACTTTTAATAACTTGCTAAAGTAGAGTATACTTCAGGTAATTGGAAGGTGGTTTAGGGTGGGAGTCTCAGTGTTTAGAATTTCATAAAAATGCAACTGATTTTTTTATTTTCCTCTGTGAATAAATGAAATATTATAAAGAACAACAACATTTTAGCTAAGTTATATTGATGATATCATCACTCTATAGTTGCCAGATGCAATCAGAAAATAAAACGAAATTTGATAAATTGATATCTTCGCCATAAAAGATGCTATGAGTCTGGGATTTTGGCTTACGGATGCAGAACATTTCCAGCAATTTTAAGCGATCAACTTTAGCCAGCGAAATATCCCTTTAAATCAGCGAGTATAGGTTTGAGGGTTGATAACCAGTTTCCAATTACAGATGACTTTCTCGCTAGAAAAAGTAGGAATAAGCCCACTTGATCTCGTTTTAGTGTCTTTCCCAACAAAATTGCAGTAGTCCTTGTAGTAATATACTGTTATATACTCAACTGAACAAAGCTTTCAATCTCAGTTAATTTGCAAAAGTAGGAATAGTACAGAACATGTGCCCATCAAGGGCTGACAATCTATTTTCATGATTAGAGGAGCAAACATATCGATACAAACTCTCCATTATATTAATGCAAGCGATCTTGATCAGAAGTATACTCAAATAGGCTGCAAGACGTACCTCTTTACTCCATCCCCTTCCCCTTATCTATGTCTCCGTGAAGCAAATTGGTTCAGTTACGTAGGACGCTATCAAAACTGTGTATGTGTATGTGTGTGGGATGGGGTGATGTTGGGGGGGGGGGGGACCTGTGGACAGTTTGGAGAACTTCCCAAGAAGAATTTAGTTTTGTTGATGCTATACTGTGACACAGATGGGACATAGAAAACTGAACATTGTATCACAAAATTTCGACAACATTATCTCAAAAGTTACCATTTTCCCTCAAAGTCTCGACGGAATTAGTTCAACTATTCCTTGAAAGTGTAACTTTATTGATTAAAGATTTAATTCTTTTCTCGAAAACTCAATTTTATTTCTTCCACTAAAATCGATAATTCGACTCTCTATATTGAAATCTTGACAGTGCCTCTGTCAACTGAAATTTCGACTATTTTATTTCAAACTTCCGTCTCTAAATATTTGACTTTATCTGGTAATTGTTTGCATGGAAATGTCGACTTTTCATCTCAGTTTTCATCTATTTGATCGTAAAACCAGTTTTTGAGTACTTGACCTATGACGTCATCAATCACACAGGCACCTACCCACCATCGGACATACGGTCCAGGAGGAGTTCGCGACACAATTTTTAGCACAATTTAGGCCAATTTCACCTTTGACCTCAATTGACCTATGGATCCGACCCTGAACACCTGAATCTGTCCTAATTTAAAGTTCGACTCATCATTCTCTACACATCTTGTGGTTTAATGGCTTTTTCCTACATGTTGACAAGCAGAAAATGGTTAAAACCAAGTTTTAGGGTTCTTGACTTTCACCTCAGACTTTTGACCTATGACGTCATATTTCACGCAGGCACGAGTTTCAATGTCAGGCTTTTATCCACCACTTTATTAATTGATCGGACCATGACAACTCCCTGATCGGACTGAGGATCTAGGAGGAGGTCGTGACTATCCGTTAGCCCACGTTACAACTGACGTTCGATGATTCGATCAATCTGATCGAAGGATCACTGATTTACCATTTTTATTGTATATTCAATTCAGCAAAAATCTCGCTTCCAAAGTCCTATGATATGAACAGAATTGTTCGGTGATTAACCCAAACGTAGAGGAAGAATTAAGTCGAGAACAAAAGAACCGGTATCAGTAGCCTACTAGTACATATACTATCTAACATGATTATATTAGTGTATTAGTTTATATTGTATATGTACAGTATGCATAACGTATACCAATGCATTACCGTGCTGACGCGACCATGGGGCTAAACAAATACAGGCCATGATCGAGGCAGTTATTTTACGATTACGAATGTGGGAGAAGCCCACAAGAGTTTAAGGATTACAACTTCACGTCGGCTTTTAATTCAACCTTTTAACTCAAATTTGGAATCTTTTGAGTAATATGCAAGTGTTACACCGGTGACACCGTGCGCATTACTTAGTAAACTACGGAAGCGTAGAAGGGATATTGCATTGACGAGTTACCGACTTGACAAAACGACAATTATCTTCAAATTGACGATTTGACGAGATGGAAAATATCAGAAATTGACGTTTTGACGAGATAATGGATCTCGTCAATGCATCAATTTTCTGCAAATTGACGAGTTGCACACTTACTATCATCTCGACATAATGACAAAATTCAGAAAAATGACGTTTTGACGAGATAACGGATCTCATGAATGCATCAATTTTCTGCAAATTGACGAGTTTCACATTTACTACCATCTCGACGAAATGACGTCGTTTACGTTATTTTTAACAACTATCATTGTCATTTGCAGTCATTAAATGACGCATTTCATCTATGAACAACACCGGTGGTACATTGAAAAATAAAGTAAAACATATGATCAAATATTATCTTATGTTACCCTTTTCGGTACGCACGGAATCACTTTAAGGTAGACCAATGTGCTTATTGATGTAATGACTTCTAATGTATGTATGTACAGTATAAAAATGTATGTATGTATTTTATTATGTTTGCAGGCGGTTCACACCCGTTAAGACAAAGTACATCTGTTGCGAAGGATACACGGGAGAAAAATGTAATATCCGTAAGTATGTTATTTTATCCACTTCGGCAGGACCTGTGGTGTATCTATAGTATGCGTATGTGTGTGTGTGGGGTGGGGGGGGGGGGGTCATGTAAACTGCACGAAATTGACTAGTTTACGGAAGAGGATTCCTCTAATTTTCAGGTCACATAAATTTCGAAAGGCATATTTAGGTATTGTGCACAGTTACTACATACTGACCAGGTGATTGCTGTTAGGCCTAATTCGTTATGAACTTCGTGGTTATGCTTCCACTGCCATGATCTCAGGTACAGATGGACCGCGCACTTTTTAACGTATCACTGACTTTTTAGCAAGTAAATTATGGGTCTCGTCATCGTCACCAACAAGTGATGACAGACTGGGCAAATTGTTTTTTTTCGTCCGCGTCTTTAGTGACGCTATGTCATATCGAAAATGTTCATGGTCAACCTCTGTTTGTTTGTTTTGCATGCTGGCAACACTGCTTGGTCTCAGTGGCGAATTGTAAACCCTTTATATTCTTGTCAAAACTGAAAGAAGGAGAAGCAGGGAAAAACATCGCTTTAGTCCGTTCGACAAATAGGAAAACGAAAGTCAAATATATCCTGGGGAGCTGAACACAGCTCCCCAGAGCTGATACACCATAGCTTTCGGATTATGATAGTAGCCTACATAGTGCAGACGAAGAATTTTCACTGACAAGTTAGCAGGTTATGTGGCTAATGGACCTCCAGTCGTCATATCGTTTGCAGCGTCGTCTGTTTACGTAATGTGTTTACTGAGCTGAGCGAGTCACATGGTGGATTTGTATTACATGTCCATTATACATCACCGTACTTTTACAAGCCAAATTTACAGTGTCGTCTGCTCTGCTAAAAACAAAAACAGGTCTTCGGTCCTTTGCACATCAACCATGTGTATGTGTACTATACTAGCAAGATACTGTACTAAAGATTCTAGAGACGTTCTTTCGAAAGCAACTTCTTTCAGTTGCAACTTGCAACAAGTGAAAATGGCTCCGTATTCTTCAGTTGAGCATACTTAGAGTTAGTTGGTAACAACTATATAAACAGAGGTAAAAACTACGTTAGTCTTCGAGTGGTATGCCGTGGAATTACGCCAAACGCACGGTAGCCTAGACTAATGTGGTATGTTAATTAAGGCGTTAGGCATGTGGCCTAAGTTTGGTAACTAAGAGGAGTTGCCTTACCAGAGAAGGTGAATCGGAGATTGGGGCAGATGCGTGCTAATTTTCCACAAAAGATGGCATGTAGGTCTTAATCATTGCGTAATGTATCGTCATAATTTTGCCCAAGATATATGCCAGTCTAGACCAAGGCCCTAAATAAAAACCTTTGATTTTACTATGGATTATTATTTATCAAAAACCAGTGTGATTAGGCCTAGGCCATTCTATTTCATGCATAGTCGAAAGACCCATTGGCCGAGGTACCTATGAATATTATGTTGACACTCTCTGGAAATTTCATGATTTACCATACCAATGTAAAGTCAACCGAACCTGTGCTGTGGCGTATCTTGTTTTGTGTTTTTCACAAAGTTGAAGTTGATCGTACAATAATTTGCAGAGCTAGTCTAAACCATCACTATCCAATCACAGTTTTCATGTTATCTTGAAGTTTAAATTATTATGATTTCTTCAATTCAGGCCTCGAAAAATAGTTTCAAAAGTAGGCCAACATTTTCTTATCGCCAAAGCTAAAATTCTACTGGCCACTTGCAAGTAGGAGACCGTATATGTCAAGGCCAATATCTTCCTTATTAACGTTTTCCTTGAAAATTATTTCTGCTCAATCAAAAGGATAAAAGAAATATCCTCAAATTATTCTTCTAGTCCTTTGTCACGGTACTTGTACTCGTACTTGTACTCTGTAATAAAACAAAGGATGGTATTGTAACTGATTTAAGTTCACAGTTTGAATGCATTCCACTATTACCAATGTTACTTTTAAGAAATTTCATTAATACTTATCAAAATAAGTAAAATGTAAATGTGCATGTTGCTAAGACATTGTAAAGTTTATTAGTTTATTATTACGTTTTAATTAGAAATTTATTTGACAATGGATAAATATTTGTGAGTCATAACCCAAGATGCTACCTATTGTGTTGTGGTTTGAAATTTCATGAATGTCACTTAAAAGCAATTGAAAGGAAGCCAAGTTTGTCAAAATATGTAAAATAATTGCTGTGCATATTGTTGCTACCTTGCATAACTTGGAGAAATTACTTATTCATTGGGTAAAAATTTCCACTACAAACACTAAGTGTGCCATAATTTGACAGTTTAGTATTCAAAATGTGTGTAACAGTTTGTCTCTAATAAAACACTATGGTTTCGATGAAGAAAACTGCTGTGAAGTTTAGCAATTTTGTCAGTTAATATAGCATTTTGTGATACAATATTGGATAAATTATTCCCTGCGAACCAAAAGTACTATTTACTCTTCTTGGAAAAGAAAAACAGAATAAAATAAAAATAAATTAAAAATGACTTGGAAAAGAAACATATTATTTGGTGTGACACTAAGCTCACTGAGCTTCATCAGACACTATCATTATTCAGGTACCATGTTCCTATCATATATATTTCTAGGTTCATATGCGTATGGTGCGTATTGATATTAAACAAATCATGCAGTATACTTATTTTCCTCTTTTCTCATATTTCTTTGCAGGAAGTGTACCACAAGTCAACAACTTTGCCACTAGCTTTGGTAAGTCAATATCAACAAAAACAAACACACTTATGTTGGCTGACATAAGCTGCATTGCAGAGGAGTAGGCTTGATCTACTGCATACAGTGGCTTTGGCTCTTTTCTACTTAAGTTCCCTGAGGCAAAGACAGCATATACACTAAGAGAACATTCCTTTAAATGCTGATGAAGCTAGTTTGAAAAACATTTCTCCTTTGTAGTGGGGACTAGGAACCACTTTAGACGTGGTATCCATACCAAAAGATAAATATTAGTGTGCAGAAGTATAATGCTTCTATTTCCTAATAACCAACAAGAAATTGATAGAAAATGTGAAGATCGACATTCTGAAACTACTTCTCACTTTGTAACTTCCTTGTTCGTTTTTGAGCCAAACATGTACAGTGTACACATATTTGACTTGAGTGTATTATTACAGCTCTAGACCTTCCTGTTGAGCAGTTGTCAATGGAATAATGTTCTGCAGAGATCATTTATGGTTAATGGATGTGTACCTCTCTGTAATAAACTTCACTGACACTTTAGCACATCGGAGAAGGTTTATACACTAATTAACAAGATGGATTGGAACATATGATTTCCACCAGTCAAATGATCCTTGTATGTACCTTACAAAACTAACATGCAGCAAATTGAACAATGGTCTACTTACAATGTATGTTTTTTGTCAAGTGCAGAAAAGGAAAGATATTCTTCTAAGTACAGTAGTTCATGTGTGCTCTTTTTCTCCAATACAGCAAATGCAAGTGCACCAAGACAATGCTCTTTGTTGACAACTTTAGTCCAAAGACCTGATGGACCGTACTTCAGATTTCCTGGAAAAGGTGTCTACAACTTTGCATCTGACTGTGAAGATGATCCACTCTTTGAAGTAAATGTGCAAACAGACATCACTTGTGCAGGAGGAAGTAAATCAGACTGCTATGCTATCTTCATCAGGTTTGTATTAAGTCATCCTAGAAATGTAGGTTGATTTCCTTCAGTTCTATGCTGTAGTTTAAAGTCATATTATATCTGTCATTTATGCAACAACACATATCTTAGTTATTGTTGAGAAACAGTGAATACAGAAGCTGTAGGATAAAGAGAGCCCTAGCAAGTCGGTATTTAAAACCATTTAGTCAACTTGAACGTTGACTGATTGCTGATGGGAACTGAATTTTTTTTTTTTGGCACATCAAGCCTTGAAATTCAGTTTATGTACTGACAAATGCCAGTCGTTTCATGTTTCGAAATTGTTCTGCCAGTAGCTTTGAAGAACAGAAAATGTAATATGATTAATAACATTCTTGGCATTGTTTTCCTACATACCATAAGCACAGTTTTACTGCTTGCAGGTCAAATGTTTAAGAATGCTTTTTAATTGTCCCTCAGACACTCAGGCCTTACATTTTGGTTATCCGAACAACAAATTTGCATTGTGATTACTATCATTCCAATAGGCCTATGCTGTAAGACGTGTGCTGTAATTCACGAAAATGGCAATGGCACCTTGATATTAACCTATAGAGCTTTTAAGCACTTGAAATTTATGACAAGATGCTAAAATTGTCACATTCTAGGCCTGGGAATTTTGTGTGACATTCAAAATGTACTGAATGCTTGGTAAAAAGGATGATAAGTACAATAAGTGTTCAATTTTTGTACCTGTAGAATACTGAGAATGAACTTGCATTGGTTTTTAACAGCTTTGTATTACAGAAGCTAACTTGCAAGTTGCCTATTGAAACCCTACATTTGTTGTAGAAGTCATTCTTGTGAGAGGTCTATCCACATTACTTTGCACAATTTTTTTAAATTCATTCTGGGGCAAATTGTACTCTTGTCAAGTATGTTGACAATACTACCTGCTATATCTCGCAATAACTCTAAAGCCATATCAGGTAGATTAAAAAGGCTACCAGTCTTTTATTTTCAATTCTCTAAGTATTGTGGGCTCAAAATCTGAAATATTTAATCCAAAAATTTTGTCCGAAAATAGCAATGTTAGACTCAAGGGTCTGAAAAAGATTAAGGAGACAAAAGCAGGTATTCGTGGTATTTTGGTTGAGCGTGTACATATTTACAATGTATTTATGTGTTTGAGTTGGCAATATACTAAGCTTTAACAATCACATTTCAAAAGGTTTGGCTGAAGCTTATTATAAGGTCTTATCTTTATCATATATTGCTCAATAATTTCCTCTTGTTACTAAGGATAAATCTTTTACTGTGCCAATTTTGCTGTTCATAGTATATGCTGTCCCTGTGTGGTATCACCTACATATGTTAAGGATAAACAGAGATCCTCAAGAAATTTTCTCAAATATTGTGCCAAACTGTTCTGCCACGATAGTAGTAGTTGAAATATCACAAACAACAGTGTAAGATATTTGGAAGGACAACCTAGGTTATGAATATTTCTTTTTAAGTTTTTTTTACAGAGCTGCTCTTTTAATCCAACTTGGGTTGTAACCTGTCTACCCTCCAACCTTTGGTCATTCATGCTTTCTTGCCCTTGATTTTTGCTACTGAGGACCTCACTTTCTCAAGTTTGATTAATTTCCTTTCTTAATGTTTTCTCATAAACTTCCTATCTCAATATTGTTTGAAATATATACTGGAATAAACTAAACTGAAGTATTCAATATTTATTGCCACATTTCTTGCCCATTAAAATGAAGTGTCACTATAGAAGATAATTGTTTTACATTTTCTTTGGGTTTGTGTGAAATTTTAGCAGATGTGGGAGTCATAACTTACAACTTTGTTCACAGCCTGTTCGATATCGAAATTGAGCTTGGCCCAGGTGGCAGGGTTGTTTGTAATGATGTGGAAATCACTAACTTCCCCCACGAAGCTGCAGAAAGAGAAGTCAAGATCTTCAGACAGGGCATCTTTACTGTGATTGAAGCGTACAATGGTAAGTTGAATTCCCTTGCTTCCATTTCTTATCTTAGTTTAACTTTCACAGAGAGTAAAACTTCCAAAACTATTAAGATATCTCTTAGTGTATGGTAATAAGTGTACATTTAAATTTTTTTATGGAGTTCTTACTAACTTCCAGGTTTTCCCACTCAGGAACCTGTTACTTTTGAATAACTTTGCCTACTTCAGATTTTGATTGTATTAAGATTGTGACTGTATAACTGATATATGTTTGCATTTCTCTTGGGGTGTTTCCTCCCCAGCCATTATGTTCCTACAAGTAGGTAAAAACCCAAACAAGATACTGTTTATGACAAAACATTTCCAGTGATGGATCAAATTCTAATAGATCCTCCATATTGTTCCACAAGTTGAGGCACTTTGAATAAACACCATGTTAAACAACTTCAATTTGCACATGACTTACAGTGAAAAATAGTTCAGTGTGAGCAGTGAAAGTTCTCTATATATTCAATATATAACCTTTGTTTCCCAAGTCAATTATGTGTGATACAGTTGTTGAAGCTGTGTATTTTTTTATTCCAATCAGGGCTTTGTTCATAATTGTTCTTGTAATGTTTATCTATTGGCAGTGTTGTAATGAGTCCTGACTCGAACCCTAACTTTCAAAAGGGAATTCGTACAGGTTTTCAACTTTCCCCCACAAATATAATATTGTGACTTGATTCAATGACTCAATCTGAGTCAGGAAATCACTGGCGATGACTTGACTCATCCTTAAAGTAAAGTGACCTTTTATAATCTGTCCATTGGATTCTGTCATATTCGATACATATAACATTTGAAACAAATGCCAGCTAATTGCACCTTTGCACAGTAAATAGAAATGCTTGACTTTTGTCAGAACATTGGACTCGCAATTTGTGTACATGATGCCATACGTAAGTTTAGAAGTAAATGTAGTAAGCTGCTATGACTCATTTCATCTGTGTTTGTTTCTCTTCAATCAAATAATTCTTTCAGATTCTATTTTTAGGCATTAACTCTGCATACCTTTGTTACATTAAATTACCTTATGTGTGTACTCATAAAGTATTTTCTACGATCTTGTCTTGCATTATCATAAAGTTCTTACAATTATACATCATTCCACAGGTCTGTGCATTAGCTTCAATGGTGAACGAACCCTAGATATGCACATACCAGCAGATATGAGTGACAAGGTCTGCGGTCTTTGTGGCTCCATGACATTTGATGGGACAACCTTTTTTGATCTTGAGAATGGAGAACAGTACTCTCTTCCTTCTTTCATCAATGCAATGGCCATTGGGGAGAACCCCAATCTGCTCACAAATCTAACTGATCCATGTGATTCAGCAGAAATGAAATCTCAAGCTGAAGACAGGTGCAGATTCTTCTTAGAAGATGCCAAATTTCAGGCTTCAAACCTTGCTGCTAACATTCAGGCTCACTTTGAAATGTGCGTGACAGATGTCTGTACACAACTTGGAAAGGGAGATTCCAGTTACCAATCCTGTGAAGTTGCCGAACACTTCTCATCCACATCCAACAATAATGGTGGCAGATTAGAAGACTGGAGATCAGCTGATTTTTGTCGTAAGTTCAGAGTTCGGATAAATTTTGTCTTTTGATTTATGTTGCATGGTGAATTTATTTAAAGTTATCTTTTCTCTGAAAGCCACCACTACTTAAAGTTATAAAGGATACACATAATGTACTTTTCACATATACTTTAAAAGATATCTTGACTAATAATATATGTATACAATTTGTTCCCTACAGCATATGCATGCCCATCATCCATGGTATTCAAAGAATGCAGTTCCTGCATTCAGTCATGTGAGGCAGTTGGTTTTGAAAACGAGTGCTCTGTAAAGTGCTTCCCAGGTTGTGTGTGCCCTGAAGGTAAGGTTCCGAGTTTCAAGCAAGCAGTACTCTCTAGCTACACACTGGTCATAGAATCCAGAATTTCAATTAAGATTTATTCTGAATGTAACATGCCTTTGCAGAATAATTACTGGAAGCCTTTCAGAGTTAGTTGGTATGGATGTCTTACTTCACACTATGCAATGTAGCAACCTTGAATGAATATGTAAAATGTCTGCTTCTCTGCTCAATTGTATATTTAGTAAAAAATGTAATGTTTGCTTTTTGGTTTTGTGTAGGGTTTTACTTTGATGGCAGCGAATGCATTGAGGCTGCTTCCTGTCCTTGTAAATCTGGTAACATCGTTCACCCTGCTGGATCAGTCATCGATCTTAATTGCAATCAGTGGTATGTAAAATGGTCTGTTATTATGAGATTAATGCAAATTTTAATGCAGTTTTTAATATGCTACAATTTGGTGATAAAGTGAAGAAAGATAAAGTAGTCTGTGCCTTTAAGTTGAGATGTTCAACAAAATTGCACCAGGAATGATCATGAAATTAGGCATATCTTCAGAGGTTGGCAAAGGAAGCAATGAAACATTACTCTAATGCTTTGGCAACAAACTTTTCTGTACTGATTCAAACCAAAGATCAACCAAACAAGTGTGTACACTATCCGGCTTTATCTCAATGATGGGTAGAATCAACCTAGCAAACATTATTGATGTCATAATGATTTCTGAAAAATCAGTTAGACTCAAATGTTTTTTTGTTTTTGTATAGTACTTGCACAGGTGGCAGATGGAGTTGTACCACAGAGAAGTGCCCTGGAGAGTGTACTGTATTTGGCTCTGGCATGTTCAAGAGCTTTGATGGCAAATGGTTTGATACTAAACGTCAGTGCAGTTACACTCTGGTTGCTCCAACAAAGTTGGCTGTTCATAAATTCTTCATCTACATTGACAACCGAGGATGTACCAACAAATTCACTGATAACTGCTTGAAGGAAGTGATTGTCATTCAAGATGGTCTTAGATTTAGGTTTGTTTCACTTGAAGTTTTTCCAAGAACCAATTGGAAACAATCCTTCCTCATTTTGGTTCCATAAAGGGAACAAGGTTTATTGTCACTCACTCACTCTGGGGTATTAGGTTTGTCTAATATCTCAATAACAGAGTTTTCATAAACATGTTGAACACCTTTTTCATATTGGTCCCATGTCTAACTGTCCTACAATATTTAAGTGAACCATTTGTAATTATCTATCCTTGTTATGCTGGTTTCATATGAAGTATCAGGTCTTCATAAATTTCATTTGGAGTACTCCTGTGATCATTACTACACCACCAATTCGTAGACTTCTATTGGAATGCAAGAAAGTCTTAAGTTGCAATGCTTCTATGAACCTTCTTGAAGAACATTTATGACTAAACTTGCAGGTGTAATTTCAGTGTAGAGGAACTTCAGAGTGTATGTTCATCCAACAAATAGTTCATAAGAAGAGCTACAATGATTTGGAAAATGTTGACGATGGAATAGACAGTGAAACCATATCTCAAATGTTAAACTGATTAATTTCCCAACATGCCTTAAGAAATATAACTTGTGAGAAATGTATAAAATGATGCTTTGGTGAAAGAGCTACTAAAATGTAATCACATTTGTGAACATAAATAACCAAATCAGGGCTTGAATTAACCCATTGCTAATTGTAATGCCCTTCAAAATCATCTGCTACTAACGCAAACTACTGCCATGCCTCTTATCAAGTTGATATAGGTGCCCTCATAATTAGCTTAATCATTATTATCAGGGGAAAAAAATTATCCCAAACTTCAATAATATATGCACTAGAAAACAGTTATATAAGCACACAGGAAAACTGAAGTGCTAGGTGTATAGTTTACAACAATCACATCTTTTCCTCTCTTGCAAAATATGTCATGGTGTCCTTTCAAATTTTTAGAATTGTTTGAGAAGCTTAAATCTTACCAATTCAAAGTAACTTCTAACTTGCCTTACCTTATCCAAACTCTGGATCAAATGTTGTTCCTATGTCGTGGACAAGGTCTTCCTGTGTCTATTTTACGTTAGCTTTGGTTTGTATAAATACAGATATTAAGATAACATGTAAACAAGGGCATTTTCAGCATGTTCACAGTGGTTAAGTCTTTTTGTATTTTAATTCAGAAAAAGTGGAATGTATTGTGTAATGTGAGATTGAACAGATATAGTAATTGAAGAGAGGAACTATCTTTATTATCATCATTTTAGAATTGCAAAGAACAAAGAAGTGAACATTAATGGACTTGGAGTTACCCTGCCTTCCACCAAAGAACAGTTTAGAATCTCATCTGTTGCAGAACATTTCATCAAAATTACATCAGAGTTTGGGCTTGAAGTCCTTGTCAGCATTGAGTTGTCAAGAGTCCATGTCAAACTTAGCAAAGACATGCAGAACATGGTGAGTAGGAATTTAGATTATGTGTAGTTAGTAAATATCATACTCTCCTGACATTTGCGTTGATAATAGCAATAGTGTTTTATTCAAGACTAAATGTTTATGAAAACTTGTAACCAGTTGTTCAAACCCTGGCCTTACCTATAACAGCATTTGCATCATTCCTGTATTTGTCTTATGCCCAGACAGCTGATTAGAGTAAGACACTAGTTTTAGTAATTCATCTTTCAATATAATTTACAGTTAATTTGTTTTATGAATTTTTATGGTATGTATACTCATTTTAATGCATTATCTGTCTTCTCCCCAATTTTTCAGGTAACTGGTGTTTGTGGAAATTTCAATGAAAATGATCAAGACGACTTCTTCACTGCTCTTGGTCAATTTCCAAATCATGCACAATTTTTGGAATCCTGGGAAGTAGTAATTGATGGTGTTGGGTGTCTTCCTGATGCTGGGTTTGCTGAACCATTGAATTTCAATTCACAGTCTCAAGAATATGCTGCAAGTCTGTGTTCTGGTCTATCATCCAATATCTTCAGTGTAAGCTTCACTTTATTTCATCAGTTTCTTGAAGATATGTAAGGGTTTGGTGGGTTATCTATGATACTACAATTTCATAGAGATGAAAAGAGCTGAAGAAAGGATAAAACACCACTACTTTAAGTGTTTTCAGTTACTGCAGTCTGTTTCTTGTGTATGATATTGTCAGTTACTGTAGTTGTGCAGTCTTAATATTGAGTAAACTTTTTGTGTTCTAAACTAGGGTTATCTCACCTAATTAAGTCTCACTGTGTTACCATGGCAGATAAATTGTGTCATAATTTGAATGTAGAAAGTTGTTTTTTTTCTTTAGCTACTCCAACTTTTGCAGTTTTACTCAACACTTACCGTTACAACACAGCATGTCAAGCAACAAACAAATTCAAATTCAATATTTCCCTAAGTATGGAATGAGTGTTATCGTTGAATTAATTAATTGTGTGGCATGCTAAACAGTTTGCTATCTACAACCAATCCACAGTGTTGTATTCAAGCAAATTGGTTAAAGTGTACATGCTTATGTAACTTTACATCCATTGTAAGATCAAAGTAAGTTAACTGTATTGTCATAATTTGTTTGAAATGTTGGATGTCCATGTTGAAAAGTGGTTTTGATTACTTGTGCAGGAATGTTCTGCAGTGGTTAGCCACACCATGTACTACGAACAGTGCTTGAAGGATGTTGCCAGAGGAGAAATCTTTGCTTGCAGTGGACATCCAATGTGTTCTTCTTTCTCCTTGTATGCAAGAGAATGTGCTTTGCATGGCTTCATTGTAGACTGGATTGATTCAACACAATGTGGTGAGACAAACTTAAGTTCAGTAAAAACTTTATGTACCCAACTTATTGGGAGTTTCAATTGTCATCTTGGCCAAGAACAGGAACAGTATCTAAACATACTGTATAAAAGTTTACCTCACTCTCCAAAGTCCTTTCAATTTCAACAAAGCATGAATACTGCACTGACTGCTAAAAAGCGGTTGTTAATGAAACTGACTTGTTATAGCTTTGATAGATTTGTCTTTGCTTTGCATACAGGAAGAAACTGTTGATCTTTTGTTGAACAGCCTTAGTTCTTGTGTGGAGGTCACACTGTAGTATTTGAGATTACTCAGGTTATTGTCTATGATGTGCATCTTCAATTTTTTGCATCAGCTTATTTAATGAATAAGGGTTTTGTTATACAACCACTACACCACTCCTCAAGAGGTAATTTACAATACTTCAATCATTATCAGTCATAATTCATAATTGACACTGCTTGTCAGTTAACATGAGGCTCTGGGTACATTATAAGGACAATTTTCCTGATTTGTCTCAAGAGGTATGTATACTTTAAAGTTAATACTTCTCAAACTGAATTAGTGTTTCCTATGGTGGATGTCCATGATTCGTATGAGTCCTTGTATTGTCTACTGTTTTGTTTCAGGCTCACTCTGTCCAATGGGTATGGAATGGAAATCAGACTGTGGAACATCCCACCTGTACAGCTGCTCTGACCTGACAGCACCCTCATCTTTCATGAAAGATTGCATTGATGGGTGCTTCTGCTTTGGGGATAAGGTACATGATAAGTTATTTCTTCGCCAGTCCTGAACTTTCCTTTGCTTAAGGGGCTTAAATGCAATGAGTTTGGTAAATCTGCAAGTCATATGAAACAGCATGTAAACAAAGATCAATAATGTCTACTTTTGAACTAATTTGTAGTAGTTCTGACACAAGTTTGTTGATGCACATCGTATCAGGTATTAATTAACAGATTCTCTTATCAACTAGGTGATGTATCTCTCATAGAAAAAGGAACTTGATCTGATAAGCTGATATATTTAACAAAGGAACTTGAATTTGTTCTTATATAAGTTTCTTCCTGTATCCCACAAACGGAATTGAATCGTTTCTGATATGCTGATATGCCATTGTGGATATTATACAAACAGACTTAACTAATTCTGATATCAGTTTGTTAATGTTTCTGACAAAGGTTATTGAAGTGGTCCTAGTAGCTTTTTGGGGATGAATCTCATGAAGGGACATGTACTAATTCTGATATCTCCTTGTTGGTATATCTAACAAAGGAAATTGAAGTGGAATTGATATCAGTTTGTTGAAAATATAGTTTGGTTCTGGTATTAATTGCTAAATACATCTCACAATATACTTCTCCAAGGAACATTGTGTATTCCTTCTTCTTTACTACTAGGTTGTTGATGACCGTACTGGAGAATGTGTTGAGAGAACTGCTTGTCCCTGCCAACATAATTCAAGGTTTTACGACAATGGCGAAAGTAGGGAAACACAATGTGGTCATTGGTAATTACATTCATCCTATATTCACAGAGCACTGGCTATTTGCTTTATTAATTACAGTCATAAAATATACTTTCACATGACTTAAGCTAGAAATTTATGACTTTAATTTATTCATTAACTTACTAACTAGTTTGATTAAGTTTAAGATTTAAAATGGGCATATGTCAATTTTGAGTGATGAATTTATACCATGTCAAATTTCAGACTTTGTAGTGTAATGTCAAGCTAGATTAAATATGGGTGTAGGAAGTTATGGTCATAATACCCTCTTGTTTATTAATCAGCTTTTTTGTAACCAAGTCTATCAAGTATTACTAAAAGATTGGAATTTTTCAAGCTTAAATACCTTTCTATTACATTTTACTGAATGGAGTTTCATTAGTAAGTCATTAGGGATTACATTTGGTCCTCAAAATTTTGTTTTTCAGATATTTCTCATATCGTTTTAAAAATCAAGTTGAAGTGATCTTTACCTAATTCATAATGAAATTTGACTGGTCAAGATTAAAAAGTACATTAAAATAGGATTTTAGTATCAGATAGCATAGAACATTGATCAAAATCAACTCAACATGCTGTCGTAATGCCTACTACTTTCTTTGTGATATAAGTGAGATATGTCTGTGTGTTTCCTAGTTGTTTAGTCATGTACTCATAAGAATATTTGCAAAACTCAAAAAACAATTTTTAGTATTGTGTAGCAGACATTTAACTTGGGCAAAATGTTCTTTACATATATGAAAATTATGTTTTGTTTGTTTTAGAACTTGTTTGATTCCTGTATTGCCTCATATCAGGAATACAATAGTGGCACAATTAGGAGCTAGTGACAGCTGTCTCAAAGTCATGATCTTACTACTAGTCTCATTGTTGCAAAAATATTGTATTTTATGATGTCAATTAAAACTTCCTTTACTTGCTGTACGTTATTTGAAATCTATCAGCCTTTTGTATCTTTGAAGTGTCACATTCTGATATGTTAACTACTGCAATAGAAAACATCTAAGGAAATAACTTCACAATGTTCCTTCTTGTTACATACAGAACAAATGGTACAGTATGAGATTTGAAACACTTAATTAAGAAGAAAAAGGTGAATGACAACAAGCAAGAAGTTCTGATTAAACAATAATATCAGAAAGAAACAGCTAAAGATAAAGAAATAAACATAAACATTTTGCATAATTCCGGTTGTCTTTTGTTCTTTAGTGAGTGCACTAGTGGAGACTGGGTATGTTTCGATACTGAATGTGCCGCTGGAGGTAATTATAAGCTTTCTCAGTTTTGTATAATTTCACAGATACATAATATATTCATCAATTATTTTTATATTTGAATGTTTTTAACCCTGTCTATGAATGCAATTTTAATGCCAGAATTCTTACTTATTGGCTATTATCAGAGACAGAATTAGTCAACTTCTTTCATATTGACTGTATACCCTGGTATACCATCTGGACAGGGTAGAGTACTTGTCAAATGACAAGGGTAGTACTTGTTTATCTAAAATAATTCTGTATTGACAGAAAGCAGTAGTCAAGAGTACCCAACAGAGTATATTTCAACTAATTGAATGTTTTCTCTATTCTCCACAAAATCAGCAGTTAATTAAAAGATAACAGTTGCTTAGAGTAACAAATACCAAGAAAGAAAACTAGAATCATGGTGAATTATTACTATATAGCTATTGCTTTTATGGCATATTCAATCAGCTAGTACTTGCCGGAGATTCCACAATAACTTGCAATCTTGAATACTTATAGACACTTAGTCTGAATAAGAGTTGTTTCACATTGCTTTGTGTTCTACTGTTTCTTGTTTAACTTTTTTGATCCTTTTACTTTTAGTTTGTTATTCCTAGTGGAAATTAGCTTGATAACCAGCCATATTGTTTTAAGTGTCCATCATATGTATTACTGTCATTATGTTTACCAAAGACCTGTATTGAATGGCGTGTACATGTGAGAAGTGGAATGAAATAATGAATATGAATAAATTGGAAGTGTCACAGTCATGTTACCTGCAGTATTTTTCAGGTTAGCTGTTTACAAAACAGCCATTTGTCATGTTAGCTTATGACAAGGTTCCTATAGTTCCCAGCAAATCCGGGACATAAAACAATTATTGTTGGCATAATGTAAAGACCTTGGGCACATAATTCTGTGAACAGTTTCTTATGCCTTGCTAGTCTCATATGTGACAATGCTATTTACTGAAACCTTTTTAAGTTCCCTGAAAAACTTGAAGCATTCCCCTCCTGCTACTGTAGCAAGGTAGAAGCAAGCTGCCTGGGATCAATTTTTGAGGATACACTAGCTACTGCTAGTCATGAATTTTGTATCACATGGACTTCAGTACTTCTACAGTATACTGTACTTAGCTGTGTTGATGGTCTCGAAATGCCCAGTTTCAGAGAGATTTTCAAGGCCTTAACTGTACTAACAGTTAAATTATCTGAAAAAGCAAAAACATCAATGATTAATAGTGAATAATCTCAGGAAAACTGAGTGTCATTAAAAGTATTAAAGATGGTACATTTTAAAGCAATCATTTCAGTGACAAAGAGATGAAATTACTTAAGCATAAGCAGATAAATATAATTTCGCATAGAAAGTAGAAAGGAGTAGACGATAACATGATTGAGGAAACTCCTGAAGAACACAAAGGTAAAACCTTGTGGATTTTACTTCCCCTGGAGAAAGCAGTAAATACAGAGCACCTACACACAAAGGACAACCGCTCTGCCCCCACTTTCCATTCTATCGTTGACCTACAGCACTACAAACCAGACTTAAAGTGAACCTGAAAACAATACTTGGAGAAGAAAACAGGGAATGTTATTAAAGTATACTTAGATAAAAGTTGATCGCACTACTTTTAAGGTTATAAATGGTATGCAATGACTTGAGACAGTCTTTCACAGAATTCCTGATATTAGGACATATGAAACACATACAATAATGAGTGGAATTTAAAGATGCTAAAAGAAGGGCTCTTACCAGAGTTGTGGTTGTGTATGGAAGAACAATTTGACATAAAAGAGTTTGAAGCACTTAGGTGAACCCCATTCACAAATGGAAGATAACAGTGGTGATATGTAAACATTGAAGGTGCTGAGTTTCACAAAAAAAGAGTATCACATTGAGTAGGAGAGGAGCTCTTTGTACTGTAACATGCTACCATTTCTTGAAGAATTTTAAGTTCCTACAGCCTTGAAAGGTAGTAGGTTGCCTACTCAACAATGTTAGAAGAAAACAAACAAAGTGTCATGAATGTGGCCTAAGCCTGCATGGCTTTGCATCTCCAGTTTGAACTTTCTTGTAGTGGGTGTACAGCAAGCTTCTGAACAGACCTCACATTAGGTGCAAATTGTAACTTCAAAATGTGCCTGTCATCAAGTAGCCGTCAGTACCTGACATTAGTGAAAGGCCAGGAAAGTAATGAAACAGGTGAATTCGGTTATTTGGTGTTTCCAGTTGTGCTACTACTGAAAGTTATGAATAAATTGATTTGATACTGCAAGCAATATAGAGTGACTGTTAGTCGAGATAGGCAATGTCTTGTTCATCATTCTTGGGCTTTAAAAACGTCATATTTCAGATACTGACAAGTGTCAGAACGGCCAAGTCTGGAGTTCATGTACAAGATGTGAAAGAAAGTGTTCATCACAAACCCCAGAGTGCATAGAAGGTGACACCGAGAATTGCAATGAAGGCTGTGCTTGCCCTGATGACCTAGCATGGGATGGAGAACAATGTGTTCCTCTTGAGGAGTGCCCATGTTTACACATTGGATTGAAGTACCATGTTGGAGAGACTTTGGAACAGGATTGCCAAACATGGTAAATTAGATCTAAATTTCAAGGTTGTTTTGGTTTGTACATTTTGTTGTAAAAACTACATTTTATAGCTACTTGGATTTTGCATAGATGACATTATCATCTCATTACAAATAGATGAATGGTAATATTTTCAATGTCATGGAGTATAAAATGTTAATTCAGTAAAAGAGAAAGAAGCATTTTTGTTCATATTAGTTCACTCAAGGGTAAGAATTAGGACAAATAATCAATACAAACCGACTTATATTCACTACATAACTTTTAGTTACATTTAATTCATAGAATATTGTATTTCATATAAATTCACATCTGTATATCTATTATTGCAAAGTAATTTAGCTAGAAATATAAACATTTTCTTGAGCTACTAAATATCTTATGAACTGTGTTTTCTTTTATTGCATTAATCCAGTTCCTGTACAGAGACTGGGTGGTCTTGTGATAGTAAACCCTGCATGAAGACATGTCGTGCATGGGGAGATCCTCATTATGAAACATTTGATGGCAAGATATATGACTTTCAAGGTTAGTAACTCTAAAGTTCATCCTTAACTGTGCAAACAAAGAACATTATTTAATTTACACATACATTCTACAAGTTTGAATATGTTTGAATATGCTGACAAGCAGTACAAAATTCACTTGATTTGGATTTTTTCTTGAAATTCTTTGTTACAAAAATGCAAAAATAGCAGTAGCATAGCCTTACTTTTGTTCAACAACAGTGCTTTTCTAATAAAATTCAAAGTACAATCTCTGTTGTTTATTATACTCATGCAAAACTTGCAAAATTATCAGTAATGAAGTCTGCTTATGTTTAGAAAGTAATTTTCATATGATAGTGCAAAGTACATTTTCTGTATGTTATTCTTGATTTAAGAAAGAAAAATGCTAAGTTAGCAAATTAGCAGTAATGCAGCTTTGCCAAGGTTAAAGAATGAGTTCATAGAGTGTAACACAAGTACTTCTTTCATGAGGTTAATTTAATTATTAAATTTGGAACTCTTGATGCTCGGTATACCAGCATGTTATTACTTGATAGCTAAGTACCAGTTAGTTTATGTATGTTGTGTTTACAAATATGTATATTTAGCATCTTGTTACTGTTTCTTCTTTGCAGGTGACTGCCGATATGTTTTGGCAGAAGACGACTGTGGAACTGGAAGTAGTTCTTTCAAAATCATTGTTGAAAATGTTCCTTGTGGTGCTGGTGGTGCTGCATGTACCAAAGCTATCAAATTTTCCATTCAGGGTTTTGATATTCAGATGGTTGGAGGAGCAGAAACATCCGTGCAAAATAGTGGTGGAGCTGAAATTGATCCAAGGACTATCTTTCAGATAAGATCTGTTGGTATATATGAAGTCATTGAAACAACACTGGGTGAGTTGGACAAATTATGCAGACCAGTTAAATAAGTTAACTGCCAGCATTTTGTTAGTCACACTTACAAAATAATGTTATCAATATGAGATGAGTTTGATGCTTTCAAATGTGGGTCATGTGTTATATTTGGCATTTGAAATGTTACTTTTAGTGAAGTGAAATATCCTCCAATAAGAACGATGTTAATTTGCAGATGCTACAACAGTTCTCAGATGAGACAAAGTTAAATCTTGTGCAGATGAGAGTGATCTATTACAACTCATCGTTACTTCAAGTATTCATTGCTGTTTTGTTGAAGTTGTGATTACAGTGTGACAAACCAAAGTCATTCATACTAAGATGATGTTAGACAGGACATTACTGAGATTTTTACTTTCACCTACTACAGGTATAACATTGCAGTGGAACAGAGGAACTTCTATTTACCTTTCACTCGACCCAAGCTACTCTGGAAAAGTTTGTGGTTTATGTGGTAATTTCAATGGTCAAGGAACCGATGACTTCACCACACGACAGGGTGACCTTGAGTTTGCAGCCAATGTGTTTGGTCATTCATGGAGAGTTGACCAATGTGTGATGCCACTTGGCCCAGTAAATCCCTGTGATATTAACCCAGAGAGGAAGAAGTGGGCAGAATTCTCCTGTGGAATTATCAAGCAAGGAATCTTTTCTCAATGTCACTCTGCAGTAAGTATCCATTTGTAATGTCTTATTAAATATGAAAGATCCCATGGCTTCTTGAACATCATTTCTGGTTGGAGATGATGTACGTATGTTTATGTTCTCTGAAAGGTTAGTCTGTATCTAAGTGAGATATTTGTCTTATGGTACCTTGTTTTTTTTATATATAATCTTGCTTTAATAAAGTAGTAACCTGTGTAAAACAGATGTGAAGTTCATGCAAGCAAAAATAGTAATGAATAGGACACTGGAAAAGTTCAGATTTGATTACATCTGTTCTCAATCATAGCCCTTTATTCATTCCATGTTATAACATAATAGTGTCTTGAAAATAACAGAAAATTGATGTAGAGCTATAAAAAAAAAATGTTTTTGTAATCTTAGTTCAGCTGATTACAAAATTATAATCTACTGTTAAGCAACATTGTCACATTACACAATGAACATTAATTGAACCTAATTTTATCCCAAAAGTTGATCATGTGAGCACTTAACTGTGGTGGTGTGTATCAACAATTATAAAGTTCATCCTAATAGCATAACTTATGGTAAAGATTTCATTTATTTGAAAGGTCATGCATGAATATATGCAAACTCTTTATGCATAGCAGAAGATAATCCTAACATATTGGTCTAATATAAACCTTGAGTTCAGAGTATGTGACAGGTTTTTGAATTCCTGTCTGCTGCATTTCAAAATGAAACAATTGTTTGTTGCTTGTAGCAAAGGTCACTGTCAAGTTCATTGCTCACTAACATCTAACTGATTGCTACAACAAACAAACAAGTAATTGTGCTTAATTTGTAAACTTTATGAGATTGAATGAAACGAGAATGTATGTATGCCATGACCATTTAATATTTTAGTTGTTTGTCAGTTGGTTGGGAGTGGTGGCAATGTATGACCCAAAAGAACATGGTAGAAATAAGAGCAATGCTTACAAAGATTTTACAAAATTTCAGTGTTGTGATGTAGGATGTCATGAGTGAATGCATTGGGATTTATAGTTCTTGTTGAACTCAAAAATAGTAACTAAAGAATATGATCTCATTTTATGAGAAACCTTAAAAGTCCTAAAGTAACTCAATTTTGAAATTTCTATGTAACTTGATTGTATGAAACTCTTTTGCTACAGGTGGAGCCAGAAAAGTACTACACAGACTGTGTGATGGATACCTGTGCCTGTGAACGAGGCGGAAATTGTGATTGCCTTTGTACAGCTATTGCTGCCTACACAAAACAGTGCAGTGAGAATGGAGTATCCATCAAATGGCGATCAGACGGCACTTGTGGTTAGTAAATTTGCTTGTTCCACATCCATGCATCAGAACACATCAAATGTTGATTTCCATTTTGATCTCTCATCTTGGTAATGTGTCATGTGTGTTAGTATATGTACATGAGGGTCAACATATATATATAACTATTACTGTGGGCATTTTTAAAACATGTCTTGAAAGTTAAGTTGACAAAAGTCCAAGTCTTCACTGCTTGAAAACTCAATGTGCCAAGTAAACAGGTTGTTGAAATCTTGTAATTGTACTCCATGTATTGGTTTTCAAGCAAAGAAGAAACTCTAGCCAGGACAAAAATAGGTTTTATATAATTCATGTTTATAATGTAAATATGCAATGTGATGTATATCAGTGGAGTGATAGACATTTGGTTTGTTACATGTTGACACACTGATGAAGACAGATACATAGTGGAATTCTTTGTGACATTGTTACCTGATGTTTATTACATCTTGCATTTGACTTCTGTCAATTATTTTTGTATCCACGTAAATGTTATTATGTTATGTGTGAGATCTTCAGAACATAGAACTAATTTATTCCTTGAATGGGTTCATGTACGATTTGTTTCTGTGTTAGTTTGCTACGTAGATCTATTTTGTTACCACAGGTTTCAACTTGATAAATATGAAGAAGAAAGTGGAGTCCCTCTGTAGTGTAGTGTTCTTGAGCAAAGTTACTATTTTGAGTCTTGTTTTCTGTTTGCTTGACAGGCCTGCAGTGTGAGGAAGGAAAAGTGTACACTGAGTGTGGTTCATCCTGTGAGAATTCTTGCTATGTTGAAGGTGACAAAGACTTTGGCTGCCAAGAGACGTGCATAGAGGGCTGCTTCTGTCCACCAGGACAGGTTGAGTATGAAGGGCGCTGCATAAGTCGTGAGGTTTGCCCCTGTTCTGTGGATGGGGTTCTTGTCGCTGGTGGAGATGTTTTCATTAGAGACTGTCAAACATGGTAAGAGACAGTCTCTATGAAATGTTGAATACTATAAGGCTGTAACACTATAAGGCTGTAAAATTTCAAACAGTTTTTAGTACTTCACCTTTCATCGCATGTTTCATTCACATTTAATTCTGAAATATAGTATACCTGAACATTTATTAGACTTAAAGTTAAATCAGAAGGATCTATGTAGGCTGAGAAATGCTTAAGCTTTAACATACCATAGCATTTGAATTTCTTCTAGTGTTCAAAACTGTGGTGTAAAGCAGATGTGAAAGTCAATTTTAGCTCAAAGGAAAATGATTGAGTGTAACTGGAAAGCTTTGTTCAGGGTTCATTAGAGCTGTTCACAACCATATCTGTCATTTTATCTGAATATATATACAACATATTGAGATGTTGTTATGCTGGAACATACTTTATTGTCTAAATTTTAAGATGTATCTATGTATTTTCAGTATTTCACTGTTCACTGTTCACTTTATCAAATCAAACATGGATATTTATCTAGGCCTGGCCCACTGCAGCCCAAACATATTGCATATAGCAATTATTCAAGATGTGGACTTTGTTTATAGCACTGTATAAATAATGTTAAAGCCAAGTATAGCCCTATGTCGAATGTTAGGTCTATATTCAAATTAGTTTTGGCCTTCAGTTTTGAAGTTCATTGTTTTCTTGACTTTAGACCAACATTCAAGTCTTTCGTGTGAATACAACTGCTTGGCCATGGTTTCAGTCTAGCATAGTTTAGACCTCAAATTTAGAGAGATTGCAAGGAATGAATTTATGAGATGGCATGTTTGTTGCATGTATCTCTAGATCCAACAATATATATGTGTCACTATGTCATCTTTTGTAATACAGCAATGTAATGTTATCAGAGTATTGAGATTCAGCAGAAATGCTGCTCTAATTATTTCTTGGAATCTGTCAATAATTTTTTGAAACTAATGGAGGATGTGATATATTTTCACCTCTGTCCTAAGTTACCAAAATGCCAGAGTTAGGTAAATAGCTCAAAGGATATTAGGATATAGAGTGTTCTTCGAAGTGAAAAAGTCATGACAACCTATCCTAATGTAACCTATCCTAATGTAACCTATAATATATTGGTAATATATTGGTATTGGTTTAAAGAGTGGGACAGCTTTGTAAAGACTTGTACAATAGATTAATGAAAGTGGCTTGAACTGAGTTTAAAACCAGGTTATGCAAAATGTTAATATATGCTATGCTCATTTGTAAAGTAATTTGGAATTAAGAATCTTTTGAGTAAATTAGATAAGCTAGAACTATTTAGAAAACTTTAAATTGTTGGTACTGCTTATATGATAATACATTGAATTTGTTTTATTAGAGAATCTCCCTTCTTCTTACACTTTCAACACCAAATGTGACAAATGAATGTAATGTTTGGGTCTTTTTAGGATAAGCTCAACTACGTCTGTGCTTTTTTGCCTCTCACACATCTTCTTTTGAATACATCTATTCACTTCTATTCAACAATATGAAACATTTGTCTATTTCCTCTATTCTTCTCAGCTTTTGCTTACCCGGGGGTGAATATGACTGCTTTGGCTCAACATGTACTGCAAGTAAGTCCTCTTCATAGAAGTCCTAGTTTCAACTTAAACCTTTTAAATTAGTTTTAAAGGTTACACAATGCATCCTTAGTGGACAGTAGAATTTTTACCTTAACATGGTATTATAAGTCATGTGGTAATGGGAGAGGTGTACCAAGTGGCTGGGAAGGACAAATCTTTGAAGAAAATTGTAAACATAAACTTAAACACTTGTAGTTTAACAGAGACAAGGTTCATGGTGGTGACTAATCGTAATTCATAGATGTATGGATGTAGAAAGTTGTATACTGAAAGGAAATAGTTATGTATTGCATCTCTGCTATATGTAAGACAAACCTGTGGCCTGTACCTATAATGCATTTAGACAATAGTCTGCTATGAAAGGATCAGTGCAGAAGACATTTGAGTAAATGTTTAATTCTTTAAGGAATCGTAATGCTAGCACATATGAATCAACACACAAGATGCATTTCTCATCAGAAGACTCTTAACATGATATTAAGTATTTGCACTTGTAAACACATTCTGTCTCAAACTAACTATTTGCAGTGGAAGAAGAAGATAACTGTCAATGTGAAGAAGGTTTCCTTAGTTGTGGATCATGCAATGGTTGCTTTTCAATTGAGGAAAGGTGTGATGGCACAGTACAATGTGCTAATGGCAGAGATGAAGAATTTTGTGATTGCCAGTTTAACAATGACATAAAGAAAGTAAGTTTCCACATACAGTGCAAGTTTTTTTTGTTATTGATACATAAACCTCCATTATGGATTGAATTATTTGTACAACATCCCCATAGATATGAAAAATTGTAATTATATAATTATATATTGCATATTCCAAACATGGTTCATTTCATGTAATTAAAAGCCACACAACATTCATATAAAGAATAGGCAAGAAGCTCTTAGGTACAATTAACTAATCAAAGCTCACAAATTTTGAGCTGGAATTTCAGCTTTAAATGTATGTGGCTTGGCAATGAGAAATTAGTATGTGATTGATTTCTTTACAGTCTTTTGACAACTGGTTTGAAATGGTGTCATAGCATTCTCAAACTATCATATGTTATCAGCAATTAACTTTCTTGAGCAAGATCTTCTAAAGTAGTAACTGAAAAAAAATCAACCTTCTATCTACCAAATAAATTACTATGATTATTACATTACACTTACTTTTTTAGGAAATTAGTAAGAGAGACTTGGCTGTTAATACATTTTTTAAATCTGGCACTGTGTCAGCTGCTTGCCGTTCATTGATGTATAAATACTGTGTGGCATAAGCTATGAGCACATGAGGTCATAAGTATCAGTGTAAACATATTAAACATAAGGTCTCCAATTCAACTAATCGATCATGTACTTCCCTCTATATCTCTCATGTTTGTTTCAACTATAAGTAGCTTCATTCAGGATAGTTCAGAGCAGAGGAAGATGCTTTATCAGAGAGGATTCAGTTTAAGTAAATATGGGGATAATAGTAGTTTCTTTTAGTGTATACATTAATGTCCAATGAACTTGCTATGACTTACCATCTATCTATGAAGTGAAAAGATTGGATGTTCATGTTCAGGAGTTACACCACCTTATTGAAAGAATGGCAAGTTAGAGTTGTAGTTTTGCAAGCTGGTTTGTCTGATCCTTTTTTTGTTGTTGCTGTGAGCTATCTTACCAAGTGAGCTGTCAAATGTTTTTCATACTTTGATGTGCTCTAAATCATATCTCTGTTGTAAGTCGTTATAACTATCAATTTATACTGTGTGTAATTTGTCTTGTAGACTCCTTGCCAAAGGAAAAAGAATCTTTGTGATGGTAATGGCATCTGTGTGTACCAAAAAGCACATGAAGGTTTAACTTCATTCTTAGTATGTAGATTAATGAGTATAAGAACTCTTTTTGGTTACGTTGAAAATCGTAACCTTTGCTTTTATGATGGCGTGTGTGGGTGTGCGTTTGTGATGCCCAGCTTGTAAACACGATATCTGAAGAAGGGAAGGTTGGACCAATTCATATTTGGTGTGTAAAGGTCCTACATTGAGTACAAGAAGCCTATTGTTTTTTGTGGAGGTCAAAGGTCATTTGGGGTCACCAGGGTTCAAATTGTGAAAACCTTGTAAATATCTCAATATTGGAAGCTTAGGCTGATCTCTAACTTGGTATGAAGGTGTATAAAATTGAGTAAAAGCCACCAATCGATTTTGGTGAAGGTCAAAGGTCGTTTGAAGTCAACAAATGCCAAACATTTACGTCACTCCCTTCTTACCTGTCTCTCTACACTAACGCACCAACCTAAACATAATATTACAATGGACTTATCGCATTTTCGGTATGTAATTGTACCACATTGAGTGCAAGAAGGCTAATGTTGTGGGCGGAGGTCAATGGTCGTTAGGGGTCAAATTGTGAAAATCATGTTTTACACAATATTTCAACAAGGACAGATGTTGATGTATCACATTTAGTACAAAAAGCTTGTTGTTGAGGTCAATGCTCAGTTCAGGACATCCTGTGTCATTGTGAATTTATTGTTTGTCTCATCACACTGCTTTTCTCTGGTACTACTAAGATCAAGTATGTTGTACACCCTCACTATACATTACGTCAGATTCATGAAAAGTGCACATGTTACATCATCGGAACCACAATGCAGTTTTGCATTCAGGTTCTGTGAAGGTTAAAGATCATTTGAGGGCAAGAGAGGTTTAAAAGTTTGCAAATAGGATAATTTTAAATGCAAAGATTGGGGATGAACTTGGATCTGTTGTGTGTATTCCTACATTAACTTTTCTCATATAACATGCCTGTGAGCTTTCTGGTTTGTTAATACAACATCTTAAAAAGTATCTATTCCTTTCTTTCAAGTATTTGTAAACAAAAGCTACAGAAATCTGAAAATTGAAATTGTAAAAGCAAAATATAACTGGAACAGGGATTGTAAGGATGTTATGATAATAAATAATAATAATAAAAAGTGATTTATAATGCGCACACATATCCACCCTGTGGGGTGCTCAAGGCGCAAACAAAATATTATCTCTTAAATATTTGTCATTTTAGGATGGGACAACCTGGGTTGGCAGTCTATCCTGCATTCATTGTTCTTGCAGTGCTGGTACAACTGAGTGTATGAAAACCTGCAACCTTGTTTGTGGTCAGGTAAGTTGGTGTTTCGCTTAAATTTGTTCTGACTCTCTCATAAATGACGACATTGACCGGAGGAAACACAGAATTACAAGAAGTATACAACAGATTTTTTGTCATTGATTTACTTGTATTGGCCTTACCAGCTTCAAGCCAAACACTAAGGCAGAAGATTGTATACACTTACCCAGCATTGAAGTAATTTGCATTGGACACATCTGAGAAATCCAACATTTTAGATCTACTAAAGAATAGTATAGTATACTTTAATAGTGGTAAATGGAGTTAGGAGGACAGATCATGGTCAGGACCATCTTCCCAGCTGTTTTTCATGTGTCTTTTAACTCTCATTACATTTTCTTGCACATTCATGACAGACATGACTCAAGCACTTATTTAAACTCTCAGCTTGGAAACAATTGAAGAGGTGGATGTCAAGGGTGTAGCACCAATGCTTAATACTGCCTGTTAGAACTCAAACTACATTTGCCATGTACAGTGAGTCCACATGGCCGCTCACTGGTGTCACTAAGAACTTGCTTGAAATTTAGTCAATGTAGAATCTTAAGTTGGAATACTATAGATCCAGATTTTGTGCACGTTGATGCCAATGGAGGACCTAAATTGAGCAGATGCTGCTGGTAATTTGGCATTTTGAGTGCATATGATAAAATGACTAGCTCTAGTGACAAAATGAGTGGCTGAACTTCATATTTGGTTTGTAGATGTTGGATAGTAATAACGTGTCTGATTTCTGGTGTTCAAGGGAGGCTTGAGTGGAATCCCCATAACACACTTAGGTGTTTGTGGTGTTTTTTAATGAGACTGGGCAGTTTGAAGTTAATGTGTCCACATTCTTGCACAGAGTAATAGAAATTTCTTTACTGTGAAAGAACTGTGAGACATCTTGATGTATACTTTTGGCATAGTAATATGTGGATGTACTATAAGCTTCATCAGGTTTTTATGTGATGATTTTGACTTTGAAAGAAGCTTGTGGTTAGGTCTTCCTTTTCTCTGGTGAGCTGATTTTAACCCATTTATTAACTAGTTTGCTGTTGCAATAGTACATCTTTATGATTTTATGTTCTGTTTGTCAGTTATTATGAGCCCATTAAATGCTATGGTGTGGAAACAGGCAGATCTTTAAATTATAATATTTTGAAGGAATAGCATGGAGCTCATTATCTTCTAAGCAATGCATAGGCAATGTTATTTAATTGGCCTATTTGTAAAAACTGAAAGCAATAACTGGTTTTTATTATGGTACTTCAGTAAATTTTGCATTCTTTTTAATGTTTGCAGGGAATGATGCTTGTATTAAATGAAGACTGTGAAGACAAATGCTGTGAATGCATCAGAGAAAGTAAGCTTCTAACCCATCTTTTAATGCAGGCTGTATGGTATATAATAGTGTAAGACAGTGTGGTCTACGAAACCTGAAAACTGAAATGACTGTATCCTTCATATGCCGGAGGCAAAAGGAATCTATGTGATGGTGATGGTGTGTGTGTATGTGACACTTGCTGGAAACACAGTAACTAAAAACTTTCATGGCAGATTAACTTCCTACTTGGTATGTGGATCCAACTTATTGAGTGCAAGACCCCTATCCTTTTCTGTGAAGGACAAATGTCATTTCAGGTAAATAGTCTAAAAAGTCTAAAAACTTTGTAAACACAATACCTCAGAAAGTATGTCTTTGTTGACCTTAGTACTTGGTTTGTAGATCTAGCTTGGTGAGTGCAAGAATCCTAATGAAATTGGTATTGGTTAATGGTCACGTGGGGTCAACAGGTTTGAAAGTTTTAAAATATTGTAAACATGATATCTCCAAAAAATAAAGCTATACAACTCATGTGAGTTCTCCGATGCTTTAGTTTCTTTTGGTGAACATAGTTTGGTCAAGTTATGCATAGTTTATTGAAGGGCTGTATACAGTAGGTGTTCAAAAATACATACACTCATCCAGGAATTTAAATCTGACAGAATTTAGATTACATGTGTTCAAAATCCCATTTCTGGTAAAATATTTTGAAAATGTGACTACTGTACTCTGGTCCATTGCTGCTGATGACCTTGTTGGGGATCCCATGCCCAGAGGAAATCTGTTTCATGTCTGTAATAGAGAATACATTGGTAGTATCACATTATTTAGTAAATGCGTTGTGCTTGTATGGCTCTGTGCTTTTCAGCTTTCATGGTCTTCTGCCAACTTTCGTCAGTTTTCTGCTGGATAATACCCATTTTCATGTGTAAAGTTTGGTGTAGATTAGTATTCTGTTTTGCTGCCACTGTGTTAGTATGCCTATGACCTTCAGAAATACATCAGAAAGGACAGAGAATCTCAATGTAGCTTAGACAGTTATTTATTGATGTTCTGCCCTGACTGGTTGAAGCACAAGATGTGTGGTGTGTCTACAAGCACTGATTATAGACACATGCACAGTACATCTGTTAACTCATTTCAAAAGTATGGTAGCTTATAATAGTCATGCATATAACTGACTTTATCATATTACATGCATGTGTGCATGTGTATGTGGCGCCAATGCTTAGAAACACAGTAACTCAAAAGTATACATTGGTGAAGGTCAAACTAGATACCCTGTGTGAGTACAAGAAAACCTATTGAATTGGTAGAGATCAATGGTCATGTGAGGTCAACATACGTGAAAGACAGTACATCTTGTAAACAATGTAACTGAAAAAGCAAAGCTTACATGAACTTCATAGTAAGTATGTAGATACCTGGTGAGTAAAAGAAACCTTTGAATTGGTGGAGATAAAATGATATATGGTCTACTATAGTCAAAATCTGAAAGCTTTTCAGACATAATACCTGCAAAGTAAAGCTTCAATGACCTTGAAAGCCTTTTGTAATTAAATGACAGTCAAAGTCATTTGAGGTCAACAGAGTTAAAGTTAGAAAACAATGTAAACATGATACATGCAAAATACCATCTTGGTGGACACAAGATCCTTATTGACATCTGTGGTAGTAAATGTCATATCAGGTCAATTGAGGTGCAACTCCTGTAGAATTTGCACTGGCAGACTTGATTACAGAACAGCTGCCAACATTTGCTGTAAACAGATTTGTATTTCTAGTGTCTGGCATTACTCTCAACGAAGACTTGATAACTGTGAAGATTTGTAGTGAGTTTTTACATCTGAGTTGAAACTAGTGATAGGTTAATCAATAGATGATTGCCATAGTTACATGGAAAGACCACTTTCTTTATGCTTTGAGACAATATTTCTGTTGTTCACTTTGCTTTTCTGACTTTTCCCGTCAGTTTTAGTAGCATGAAATGTAATACACAGATGGAACAGTTTACATTATAATCAGTGAACACTAATAGATATGCTATATACCCCAAAGAAGAAGGAAATAATGAGATTTTATTATGTAACACCTGAATCCCATTTTAAATTTTTAGCTACTCCAACAACCACCACAGAAGCTACGACTACTGGAGGTTGGTCACTTTTTCTATTCATATGACATATTACTATCAATGTCCACTGCAATTGATTGTGTCAAAGATTTGGATTTGGTCCCAAAGTTTCTTGCAGAATTGAACTTGTTGGAAGCAAATGCAGTACTGTTATTATCTTGAATGTAACTGTTATTCTAAGTTGAAGATTTTGGATGTGAAAGGATGATAATCAATTGAGCATTGTGAAACTGAGGATTTATGCAGTAGATACATAAGAGGCATAAAATGTGATTGACTGAAGTAGTGAGTGCAATAACACCATAGATGCTGTAGCTGTTGGGAGTATTATTTCATCTAGAAGATGCATTAGTATTACAAGATAATGAAAAAGAAGATCTGCCACTGATTCTTATGTTGAAAGGAGGCTTGCTCTGCAGGAACATCTGGTGGAAGAGGGAACTAAGCTTAGCAATAAATGAGGTTAAATGAACTTTATTATTGTGTTACTTATTCAAGAAGATATGTCATCATGTATATTGGCCTTGCACATGAACAGCAGTAGAGGTTT
>JAIPMN010014513.1:0-11701 GCA_020650975.1 Apostichopus californicus | reverse complement strand
GATGTCAGAAATTGACTTTCTACAGCTTTCAGAGGTTGCTCGCGTAAATGGATTAAGTTATTTGGTAATTAAGTTGTGGCTCAGTCCTCTAGGAAGATTCTGGGTTATGGGACTAAAAATGTTGGCCACTGATCTAGCTAGTGACACAGTTAACTTACAGAAATGTAGAAGGTATTTGTAATCATGAGAGTATTGTATGTAAAGCCTTAAAGGGTGTGAAGACTTGCGCAAAAAGAAATGTCTAATGCCGGAAATCTGACCTAGTTTCGAATGAGGTGTAACAGAAGTGTTAGACACCACCATCGATCCCAGCAAATACACACAGCTTGCTGACTGTCGGTAATTAAACACTAGTGTACAGGTCAATACCCACAGCACAGTGTATAGACGATACAGCGATGGACATCTCAGGTCCAGCTAAACATAACAAGGTATCACGTTTCGTTAATGTACTGTCTGCATATTGTAGCGACACGAACAAAACGTCACTTGAAAGCAACAGAAAGTTAACTTTTTCAGATGGCCGCACACGGTTTGGGGGGACCCTTCATTGCCTTTAATCACAATTGAGAATGCAAGATGGATCTTATTTTGCCACCAAGAAGATAATAAAGCCAACTCATGATGCATCCACATATGAGAATGTGTGGTGGATCAATGTTAAAGAAAGAACATTATACAAGAGGGAAAATGTTATGATGATTGTTTACAATTAATAAGTCATAGTACTTCAGTGCACCCACCTTTGCTCTTGTTCCACACTGTGTTTATGTGAACATTCAGGCTACAATCTTGATTGCATTTGCTGGTTCATCCTGGTAAGGGAGACCATGCTTGGAGGATCTTATCCTGAGGGCAAACACACTCACACCATTGCCCTGCAGGTATCAGATCCCCTTTGCTTTCTGAAATGTGACGGGGCGAAAGGGACGGTATGACTTTATATGTAAGAGAATAGCATCTAAGCTACAATATCTTAATATACATATGTACTAGGTATTGGTCTTCATAAGAGGATGGTTCTCAGGGGACGGTATGTCCTAAGTATTTGGGAATACAATCTGGGAAACAGTATCTAATGCAAATATATATAATAGGTATTGCCCCATGGGAGTGTTGTCTTCAGGGGAAAGTATATGAATTAATCTACTAGAGAATCCTACTGTAGGAAACCATATGTAAATGTAAGGTATTGTCTCCATGAGAGTGTTGTCTTCAGGAGACAGTATGAATTAATCTACTAGAGAAACCTACTGTAGGAAACCATATGTTAATGTAAGGTATTGCCTCCATGGGAGTGTTGTCTTCAGGGGACAGTATGAATTAATCTACCAGAGAAACCTACTGCAGGAGACCTATGTTAATGTAAGGTATTGCCTCAATGGGAGTGTTGTCTTCAGGGGACAGTATGAATTTATCTACTAGAGAAACCTACTGTAGGAAACCATATGTTAATGTAAGGTATTGTCTCCATGGGAGTGTTGTCTTCAGGGGACAGTATGAATTAATCTACTAGAGAAACCTACTGCAGGAGACCATATGTTAATGTAAGGTATTGTCTCCATGAGAGTGTTGTCTTCAGGGGACAGTAAGAATTAATCTACTAGAGAAACCTGCAGGAGACCATATGTTAATGTAAGGTATTGTCTCCATGGGAGTGTTGTCTTCAGGGGACAGTATGAATTAATCTACTAGAGAAACCTACTGTAGGATAACCATATGTTAATGTAAAGTATTGTCTCCATGAGAGTGTTGTCTTCAGGGGACAGTATGAATTAATCTACTAGAGAAACCTACTGTAGGAAACCATATGTTTATGTAAGGTATTGTCTCCATGAGAGTGTTGTCTTCAGGGGACAGTATGAATTATTCTACTAGAGAAACCTACTGCAGGAGACATTATGTTAATGTAAGGTATTGTCTCCTTAAAGTGTTGTCTTCAGGGGACAGTAAGAATTAATCTACTATAGAAACCTACTGTAGGAAACCATATGTTAATGTAAGGTATTGCCTCCATGAGAGTGTTGTCTTCAGGAGACAGTATGAATTAATCTACTATAGAAACCTACTGTAGGAAACCATATGTTAATGTTAGGTATTGCCCCATGGGAGTGTTGTCTTCAGGGGACAGTATGAATTAATCTACTAGAGAAACCTACTGTAGGAAACCATATGTTAATGTACTGGTATTGTCTCCATGAGAGTGTTGTCTTCAGGGGACAGTATGAATTAATCTACTATAGAAACCTACTGTAGGAAACCATATGTTAATGTTAGGTATTGTCTCCATGGGAGTGTTGTCTTCAGGGGACAGTATGAATTAATCTACTAGAGAAACCTACTGTAGGAAACCATATGTTAATGTACTGGTATTGTCTCCATGAGAGTGTTGTCTTCAGGGGACAGTATGAATTAATCTACTAGAGAAACCTGCAGGAAACCATATGTTAATTGTCTCCATGAGAGTGTTGTCTTCAGGGGACAGTATGAATTAATCTACTAGAGAAACCTACTGTAGGAAACCATATGTTAATGTACTGGTATTGTCTCCATGAGAGTGTTGTCTTCAGGGGACAGTATGAATTAATCTACCAGAGAAACCTACTGTAGGAAACCATATGTTTATGTAAGGTATTGCCCAATGGGAGTGTTGTCTTCAGGGGACAGTATGAATTAATCTACTAGAGAAACCTACTGTAGGAAACCATATGTTAATGTCAGATATTGTCTCCATGAGAGTGTTGTCTTCAGGGGACAGTAAGAATTAATCTACTAGAGAAACCTACTGTAGGAAACCATATGTTTATGTAAGGTATTGCCCCATGGGAGTGTTGTCTTCAGGGGACAGTAAGAATTAATCTACTAGAGAAACCTACTGTAGGAAACCATATGTTCATGTAAGGTATTGTCTCCATGAAAGTGTTGTCTTCAGGGGACAGTATGAATTAATCTACTAGAGAAACCTACTGCAGGAGACCATATGTTAATGTAAGGTATTGTCTCCATGAGAGTGTTGTCTTCAGGGGATAGTATGAATTAATCTACTAGAGAAACCTACTGTAGGAAACCATATGTTAATGTAAGGTATTGTCTCCATGAAAGTGTTGTCTTCAGGGGACAGTATGAATTTATCTACTAGAGAAACCTACTGTAGGAAACCATATGTTAATGTTAGGTATTGCCTCCATGAGAGTGTTGTCTTCAGGGGACAGTATGTATTTATGTCTTAGAGAAATCTACTTTATGAGACATTATGTTAATGTAAAAATGTACTGGGTATTGCCTACATGAGAGTGTTGTCTTCAGGGAAGGTATGTATTAGATAAACCTATTGTAGGAGACAGTATACATTTAATGTAAATATGTACTGGGTATTTGTCTTTATAAGAGAATAGTATCTAAGGGGACAGTATGTCTGTATATATATATAGGGATGGAATCTATGAGACATCATCTAATTGCCAATGTCTAGTAGGATTTGTTTCCTTCAAAGGACTGTATCTAGGGGACAGTATGTCACTGTATATGAAGGACTACCTGAGATACAGTGTATTTTACTACCAATATGCAGTACATAGGCTTCTATTTGTGTCCATGATGTATATATGTATCTAAGGGCCTATGCATTTACATCAGGGTATGTATTATGTAGCAGACAGTATGTATCAACTACTTCCACTAGATTTGAGTGATTCAATGGCTGGATTAACAATACAATTTATATGCCAACTGTTCCGCAATTCACATTACCAGCACCACATCGACTCATGCTTTTATAAGATCACAGTGGTTTGTGGGGTGTATGTGTTTTTATTGTGAGATGAATGTTCAATCTTGTAAAACATTCCCTGTTTTTTTTTGTCTTTATAATCAGTTAGTCATGCTGAATATCTACCACTGAACACATACATGTGTATGTTACGGTACAGACGTGATGACTGAAATTCAAAGTCACCATAGTAACTGAACATGTAAAAAACATGTTCGTAAATTAAAATTTAAAACAGGCATTGTTTGAAAGAGCAACTGAGGAATAAAATTCCTCCAGGGTTGAAAACTCTTTGAGGATTGCCTTAAATTTAGTAACAATTTGGTGTGAAAGAGCTTGTGTTACTATGGTAACTAATGGCCCTACATACAATAGACAATACAATATGTATGGTTTTACAGTATCAATTACCCCTGCACATGAAAGATATATATGTCTATAAAAGTTACAGTTTCAAGGTCTTATGGATGCATTACAAATTGGAATGCAATGCAATCCTCCAGAATGAGTTACATGTATGAACGGGGAAATATTGGAAGGAAGAAATGAACAGTTATCTATACATGTTTAGTTTTCAAATAGATGGATTGTTTTCATTACCTTGCAAAACTGTCTTATGCAGCAAACAGGGCATTAGATCCACTGAGTGGTACGTAATATCAACAGCTAGTCAGATAGTTTTTGTCTCCCTTTCTGTAAATTTGAACTTCAATTTTTTTTTTATTCCCAGTATAATATATTCAGATACATATTTTATTTAAACAAAAAGGATGCAAAAGCACCACAAATTAAAATTTCATATCAAGGAAGTAAGTGGATCAAAAGTTCAAATCTTACAAGGTTTATCTTTCCCAATAGATTTTTTCTGTCCCATCTCTTATATGTAGATGTCTGCTTGATTAAACATAGCCCAGGCCAAATCTGTTATTCAGTAAGATAAGTAAGTACTCTTCTAACTAATGAAGGAAACATCACAAATCTGTAACTGTATCATCCCACTTACCAGATATACTTCTACACACTGTCTATCTATAGCTGGTCTAAGATAAATCAACAATCAGTGAAATCAACACTGATAGTGAAGTGAGCCAGATTAATTGCATTATTTCAGAGAGACTGATCGCTTAGTTCTGCAGAATTGGGCAATCTTGCAGGTTTCTGGACCAGGTTTCTACATTAGGAGACTTTCACCTTAATGTGTACACTTGAAATAAATTGAATAGGTTGATTTTAGTTGGAAAGAGTTAGGCTATCTGATACATATCTACATGGTGTACTTCTCAGATTGTTGTTAGTGAAAACCTTGAAATTGCATGCAGTAGAATTGACTTGGTTTACGAGGATATCAGTATCCAGTCTCACACTATTTGTACAGTACTTATTTAAAAAAAAGTTCTTACACAACACACAGAATCAGTATCTTTGTTAGCTTGGGATATTACCTGGACTGTCCTTCAGAGAGGAAGAGCACACACAACATACAGAATCAGTATCTCTGTTAACTAATAAGGGATATTACCTGGACTGTCCTTCAGAAAGGAACAGCACACACAACATACAGAATCAGTATCTCTGTTAGCTTGGGATATTACTTGGACTGTCCTTCAGAGAGGAAGAGCACACACAACATACAGAATCAGTATCTCTGTTAGCTTGAGATATTACTTGGACTGTCCTTCAGAGAGGAAGAGCATATAGACAACATACAGAATCAGTATCTCTGTTAGCTTGAGATATTACTTGGACTGTCCTTCAGAGAGGAAGAGCATAGACAACATACAGAATCAGTATCTCTGTTAGCTCGAGATATTACTTGGACTGTCCTTCAGAGAGGTAGAGCACACACAACATACAGAATCAGTATCTCTGTTAGCTCGGGATATTACTTGGACTGTCCTTCAGAGAGGAAGAGCACACACAACATACAGAATCATTATCTCTGTTAGCTTGGGATATTACCTGGACTGTCCTTCAGAAAGCTGAGCTGCTGATTGGTCTCTCTGGGCTGGTCCTTGTTATTTCTATTGGTTAATTTTCTGGTTAATTGGAGGTATTAATATTGCTCAAAAATTTGTATTTCCATCTCTGGTGGCAGAGGTTTAGATGAGGTACTCTGGGAGTCAAGGTTGGACTCAGGTACTTTCTACTGGTACTGTCTCTGACGAGAGACTTGTCGGTTTCAACTGCTTTTGTGAGGTACCATGCTTCATTTCATAAACATTTAGACAACATTTGTAGTGTGCACAGTTTATAGCATATTCTATGGTTCCTAAATTTCCCAGAATTGTTGGAATTACACAAAACGAGACCATTTTGTACACCCACACACGTCCTCTAGCTTTCAGTGCGATCAGCTACATTAGGGAGAAGAGAGTGAACGGTAAAGATATGTTAATATCAGCAGGGAAGGAAGATTAAGGGAGGCGAAGCTAATGAAGCCAGATGAGGTCGGACTGCCTGATTAACAGTGTCCATATAAACATGACCTACTTCAGACATAAAGTGGCTGTTGACATCAGCTGACTTTCATTTCTATCCCTAATCCAGCTACTTATCCTCCAGATTTCCCTCAAATTAGGTCAATCCCCCGGAGAATTTAATCGGGTTAAATTAAATTTCGACTGAAAGGATCGGGCGAGTTTGTTTCGCGAGGCGGCTTTATAATCCAGTTGATGATGTTGAGCAATTCTGTCAGATGCCCCGTATAGCTCACCTTTAGTTGATCCAGAACTCTACGCACCGCGAGACTGAGATGATTCTGTTAGCTGCTCAGGCTGCTGCCGTCGCCCAAGTCTAGAATTCTCTGCCATCTACTCACCCAGGTGGAATCTGATCAGTTTTAATACTGATGTATGGTACGACTTCTTCGGATTAGCGAGTCCAGTAAAACTATTAGCTTGTATGAAGTGCGCGTACTGGGAAAAGAAATGTTGCACTGCCAAATGAATCTGTGTCTCGATCATCCAGGTATCAGTTGTTCTGAAAATGAGAGAATTAGATGTCAGAATTATATCAAAATGGTACCAAACTGTAGAGAAGTTTCTGCAGATAAAGTATGAGAATTGCAGCAGCTGGCTGCAGCAGAGTTGTGAGAGCTCCTCCCCCCTCCTCTCCCCCCTCCTCTCCCCCTCCTCTCCCCCTACCCCAATAGAACAGAAGCAGCTATATTAGTTGAATTCTGGCATGCCATATGTGCTATATCATATATACTTGTATATGATTGCAATAGCCTCACTGACAAAGCCATCATTTAGCACACTCTCTGGAATGATTACATCTGGTTATCTGACAAGTTTGCTTTTAACAGATTTTCTGCCTGACTGTTGATAGACATCTGCTGTGAAACCGTTAAAATATTTGCACATGCATTAATTACAGTGAAGGCTGAGATGGCAACTGCTTGGAGGCAGCTACTTGCATTCACTCGAGACATGCACTGATCTTTTACAAACCTACTGCAGTGTGTATACTCCAAATAAGATTGCAAGGTATCATCACACTATTTTCACCAAAGGAATGTTTATTAGCATCTAATAAATGATGCCTTTGAATTTTAAAATTGTGAAAAGTTTTTAACAATTAATTAATTAATTTTTCTTAATTAATTAATTAATTAATTTTTCACCAAAACATTATACGCTGGTGTTAATGGAATGCAGCTGAACATTTCAAAATTTTTGTGAAGGTTTTCTCACTATTGTTTTTGCTAGTGTTTGTCCCGGGTAATTAAGCGTGATAAAGATGCTAAAATGATAGTCATAAATGGTCAGCTCAGAATGCTTTCAAAAAATTTACAATTGTCATGATATTTCATAATTTCATAATCTTTAAACGTTCATCAATGGAATAATAAGTTTTTAGATACCTGTGACCCATTTCCTTGAGTTTGAATCAATCAAAAGCTTTAATAGTAATTTAAAAATACAATTAGCTGCTAAATCAACCATGGCACTCTTTTAATGCTCCTTTCAAAAGATAGCACTGTTATGTTAGGTCCTAATGCAAGTGATCTATAAACTACTGCTTACAGATCTCTGAATCAACATCAAGAGAAAAATGTTTGGGAAAATAAGGAATAATGTTTCATGTACTAAATGATAAAAATAATATATGTGATAGTGTCCATCTGCTTTACAAAATGTCATGGTAAAATATTGGAATTTTCCTTCAGTCTAACATTTAGTGCATGCATGCATTACATTTTCATGTGTGTGTGTTCCAAGCTAGTCAACAGGCAAATATGCATCACTTAATATCCCAGTTCTTAATCCTTAATTTAGTTTCTCAATAAAGTGAAATGTATGTTTCCCTCCTCAACCCCCGCCCCCCCCCCATTATATGCCAAAAAGAAAGAAAAAAATAGCTTCACAGGAAATTAGCTTTTTAACCATCCAAGCATCGAGAAAAGATAACACCCATATTTAAAAAAAGGTTTTCCCCCTAAAATAATCGAGTGTGAGTTAAAAAGAATTCATGAAAAGAAAATGAAGTTATATCCGTTCTGGTTTCGTCATATTCTGCTGTGGACTGACGAGAGGTTTTAACTGCTGCAGTGATGCATACTTTAATGTAAGACTCATGCAATTCCTGATCTCTCTCTGTGAGCTGAAGAGTCAGTTTTGTGATTCTTTTCATTTAATTCAAAGTGACTCTTCGGCTACATCTTTCGCATTACATCTTGCTTGTCATGTAATCCAAGAAATGCTCAGGGGAATATACCGTGAGAAGGGAAAGAGTGAAACAAGAATAAATAAATCAATAAAAAAAATTAAGAAGTTGAACAATGACAACAAACAACTTGCGTCTGCATGCATATATTGAGGCTTAAAAACCCAAGTCAAATATATTATGATGTTTTTGTCATGTTTGTCAATTCGTGGTTTCTGAGAGGAGTGCTAAAGATGAAAAATAAAATGCTGTATAGGCGATTATAGACTATATTGATGCAATCCACAGACGGCAGGACATGTATGTATGGGTGTGTGTATGTATGTATGTATTTTAGAAGCAGGAACTCACGAAGAAGCCTCATTGGCTTATCAAAGCCTCAAGCTGACCGAAGTCAGTCTCTTAGACCGGTGCTGTGGCCGAGTGGATAAAGGCGGTGGCATTTGAAGCAATGAGGCTTAGCAATGGGGAGGTTCAGGGTTCGATTCCCGGCCGGGTCATAGTAAGGTGGGTTTTTCATCCAAGAGCAATCTACGGTTTTCCCATCTGAAATGACTTTCTAAATTGAAAAGATTCCAAATTTGAGTTAAATTGTTGAATTGGAAGCCACCCGACGTGTAAGTTGTAATCCATTAAGCCCTTGCCGGTTAATAACTGCTGATTATTATTAATTATTATTATTATATTTAACGTCCATGATTATGAATTGTCAATTGTCAACAACTCTGTAACTAGGGGACATACATTAATCTTGGAGTGACTCGAACCGGGGACCTTATGATTGGAAGGCACCGGCGTTAACCACTACTAGCTAGCACTCCTAAAATGTTCATGTTCAAACTTGGGAAGTAGCGTTTCTTGTTCTGTTGCTGAAAATCTCATTAAATATCGAGGAGTACCTCTGATGGGTCGTTCACAAATCCAATAGTCATTTATAGACTGCAGACTTGCAAAACAGGAAAAAAATATCACTTCTGCAATCTGAAATTTCTCTTATCTAACTATGAAATGTAATTACACATGCCAACAATTTCCAGGAATGAGAGGACGTGCTTGAAATTGCTGTAGATCTGACTGGAGCAAATGCAAAAGAATGATGAGTATTGCATTAACAGTTTGCATATTCTACAAATTTAACATGAAACACATCAGCCTCAGCTGTATTTATGTTGTACAATTGCAAGCTTTATTGATGTTCAGCTTGAATGAGAGGACATGCTTGAAATTGCTGTAGATCTGACTGGAACAAATGCAAAAGAATGATGAGTATTGCATTAACAGTTTGCATCTATAGTCTACAAATTTAACATGAAACACATCATCCTCAGCTGTAGTTATGTTGTTGTACATGCAAGCTTTATTAATGTTCAGCTTGAATGAGAGGTTGTGCTTGAAATTGCTGTAGATCTGACTGGAGTAAATGCAAAAGAATGATGAGTATTGCATTAACAGTTTGCATAGTCAACAAATTTAACATGAAACACATGAGTCTTTGTGTAATTCCTTGATGCAGTCTCTCAGTGCATTGATGCACAGTCCTCCATCAGAAGTGCATTGATGCAATCTTTTTGTAGTGCCTTAATTCATGCAGTTTCTCAGTAGTGCTTTGATGCACAGTCCCTCAGTAGTGCTTTGATGCATTATGTCTCTCAGTACATTGATGCACAGTCCCTCAGTAGTACATTGATGCATAGTCCCTCAGTAGTGTGGCCATAGTGCAGTTTCTGTGTAATGTCTTGATGCATGAGTCTCTCTGTAATTCTTTAATGCAGTCTCTCAATGTATTGATGCACAGTCCCCCCCCCACCCACCCCTCCCCTCCCTCCTCAGTAGTGCCTTGATGCAGTTTCTCTGTAGTGCCTTAATTCATGCAGTTTTTTTCATAGTGCCTTGATGCAGTCCCTCAGTGCTTTGATGTGCCATCCCAAAACAGTGCCTTGATGTATTCAGTGCATATTTTTTTTCAATTTTCAGAACTGCCTCTATGCAGTCTAAAGCTCTGCGCTGTGCCCTTATATAGTCTCTGTGTCTTTAATATGCTAACATTAATACAGCTGTGTAAGATATCTGCAGTGTGCAATGCTTCACTACAAAATTCATGTAAGTGATGCTTGGAATGTCGCTTGAACTGTGTGATTAATTCCAAGCTACAACAAAATTTCAATTCTTTTGGTGAACAATTTTGTGTTTTCAAATTTGGGTAGATAATTCTTTACATTATGAAGGAAGACAATGGTTTTCAGTTTATTGCTTATAGTTTTTGTCACTCTCATTTGGGGAAGCCACACATGTATATTAATAAAAGAAATATTTGCAACTTGTAAAGAAGTATATGAGTGCTTTAAAATGTTGCACAGTTTAAACAGTTCAGTTACAAGTATAACTGGTGTATTATCTGTAAAGCAGCTTTTTTCTCCTTTTCTTTTCCTTAGACAATTTTTCATAATTATTTAATACAATATAAACAATACAGTTTTAAGTACCAAACTATAACTAGTCAAATAACAAATCATTTAATGATCACAAACTACAAATTTTTGCATGTAATGTAAATAACGTGTTATGTCATTGTCTTGTCAACTCATACAACATTTTTAGAATCAAGTATGATCATCAACTACATTTAATTAGAAATTATTAAAAAACCTATAAGGATTTCAGTTAATCAGATCAGCAACATTATCAGATGGGATTAATATTCACTAGGTTTGGCAACATTGCCTGGGTGCCAGGAGGGTGGCGGTGGGGGGGGGGGGGTTTCATGTGGATCTGTTGCATCCACAGGTGGTTATTTCAATACCAATTGCACCTGTGTTGGGTCCCCTTCACTTGTTCTTCTTGAAATGTTTCTATGACACTGTCTTCACAATGGCTTCCAAACATTGTTAACATCTTCCTGTGTGAAACACCTTCCTGTTTAAAACAATGTGTAAAATCTGTCCTAAAGTCAATTGTTAGTAAATTTTCATGAGTTCTTCTCTATTTCATGATGTTGTAAAGTAAGAAGCAAGTAGTATGTGACCCTCCTTGGGCCTCTTCAACATAGCAAAGCTAGCTATAGACATATCCAGAAGGCATGGGTTGGATATACGCTAGGACTGTCCCCTTTCACATGGCCCCATATCTAGCTCTTAATTACTGATATCGCATGTGGTTCAAGAGAATTTGTGCACATCCCAAAAAACCCAAACAGTGATTCTGATGAGAATAAATATATGCATTAATGTTCATAAATATTGTACTATTGTATGAACTGCTAATTGC
>JAIPMN010014511.1:0-10835 GCA_020650975.1 Apostichopus californicus | reverse complement strand
TCATTTTTTTGCCAGAGTTTTGCATTAAAATGTATTAAGTGCAGTGAGTGACCAGAACTGGAGAGAAATGTGTATCCGTAGATACAGTTCTTTTCTTAATTGATAATGTAGTTTTGTGTATTGTTTTGGCATGAAATTGTTTCTCTTCCCATTCACGATCTACCATATAAAGTGGTCCCAATTATTTTTTTAATTTAGCTATCCGATAGTATTTGGTTTTGGTTACACCTTTTTACAAGCATTCATCTCTATGCACTATTTGGTTGTCTCGTCAGGTACATGTAAGGATGGCTTTGGCTTCGGTGGGACCGGTAAGAAATCGTTTGGAAGACAGTTCGACACATACGGTGAGGTGAGTAAGACATGGATCCAAAAGCCTCAAAAAATTGTTCCCTTGAAAGTCCAGATGAGGAGTCTAGTCATTAGGTACTAAATAAGATCCCATGGGGTAGGCATATTGACAGGCACTTCTGTAAATGATTGGGTGCTGATAGCAAGTTGAGGATTGTGGTCCAAATATGCACTCGGGTTGTTAGGTCAAAATGGATCGAAACACCCAGTGTTTATGGCTGACTCCAAATTTGCAAGCATGTCTTGCTTGACTAAAATTACCTTTTTTTTCTTCTTTTTTTTAACCAATAATGTTTGTACGTGTAAAATGATTTGATATTTTATGCGCTACAGGCGATAATTAATACTGCTTCATGGAATTGCATTTAGCCCAAAAAAAACCTGTTTGATCAGATTTCATAGTTTGGGGTGCAGCAGTATGAGTACCAGTGCCTATTGTTTCTTGCAATGAGCATAAGCCATGGGTGACAATATATACTCTTGAAAAATCCTGTTAGATTTGCCATACTTGATAAACCCAACGTTGAAATGCACCTCAAATCTGTTTTTATCATGCTTTTTGTTTTTCTTGTCCTTTTCTGGAGTTTAAAAACTATTATTCTTGCCAACAACAGCTATGAGGTTTCATGCAAAATGAAGCAGATTGAATCTCTGCAGGTCTGTCTCTCTCAATCAAGAGGTTTCTAAATTTATTTGACTCTAGCGCCCTCTAATTTCCAGAGTTCTCTTAATGGTCTAGACTCTAACAAATGTTTGTGTGTAGATGACTTAATTGCATTTAATTACCGATACCTGACTCCTTGTGCTTTAAATGTTCTAAAAGTGCAGGCAGTCACTGCAAATTTGCTCTATTTTTGGGTAATTGGGAGTGTGACATACATTCAGTGGCAGAATATCTATGGATGCGACCATCTGAAGGGAGTTTTGATGATTGATAGCATCTCTTATTGTCATTGAAAGCAATACAGTCTGTGTTGCCTGAATTATCAGAATGTACGGAAGTTTATCCAGTTTGGATAAGCAGAAGGCGCGTTTCTTTCTCTGTTCTACTGCATATTAAAGAATTTCTGAAATCTTGGAATAAATTTAGTGTAATTTAGTTCTCAAAACCTTGACCTTAATTAGTGAGGAGGATCAGGAAGATTTACTTGTCAAGAATTTAGAAGGCTTGTAAGAAATAGGTCTTTTGGTGAGGGAGGAGGGGAGTAGGAATCTCACACAATGGGTCAATATCTGTTATAAGGTGAAAATGAGGGGTAGAGGTATGGGGGGGGAGGGACAGATGGGAGGGGTGGAATCATCCAAATATGAGGACAGGTTGATACATAATATTTGGTTCAGGCAGAGGAAAACGCGTATCATGGACTGTATCACTGTTGACTGATTTATTTTATATTTGAATGATTCATTATGTAGCAATTATTGCATCACATCAGTGTATGCCCTTCTTTTATTATATTATTTGGGGGGGGGCGGGGGGATTTTGGAAGCTGTTCGTTACTTGCCTTTCATGGTTTGGTTTCCAAATGTTGTGGGATGTCAAAGTCAACAGATGTTGTTGCCTGCACCTTTTAAAATAGTTGGATGTATATCTATTGTTGGAATTACAGTGTTGTTATGGATGATGGGGGGGGGGGGGAGGTGCCGGAAAGTTCTTCTTTTCAAGTTTCTTCCCATCCGCTGTCTCTTAGAGACAGTAGCCTTTCTAATCGAAGCAGGATTTACCCTCCCTAGTTTCCATTCTCCTCCCACATTCTTGTACAAAGGATCGCCTCTTTTCATCCTTCCTCCACCCCCTCCCTTCTTCCCCCATGACTCCACTCACATGGACCCAAATTTCATTCAGCATGTGTAACATGAATCACAGATATTTCTTTTTCTCTTTCTCGTGTATGACCTTTTAACCGACGTAGTAGTATCAAAGCAGATGTTACTTTTCTCTGACGTTAGCATAATAGCCTACTGTATATGTCTTTGTGTTTTTGTAATTGTCATTTGGAACAAAGCTGTACTGCAGATAAAGATGAGTCTATTTGATTGCCCCTATTAAATTATTGTTGCTAATACTTTGGGGACTATTGACCTCAATCCCCCTCTCTCTCTAGCTCACATTTAGTAATTGGCACAAAATATTCTGATTGTTATTTGTAAAACTGAGTGACTTGCTGCACCCTAGGCGGCAGCAATCAATGAAATCCAACGCATTTGCATTTAATATCGAACACAATATATTAAACAGATCTTTATTGACTTTGAACTAACTTATCAGTTACTTTTTTTGCGTGTGGGGGGGAGTTCCCCAATGAAGGCCATGTTTGCTTTACATTATTGGTACAGTTAGAGCTATGTACAGCTGGTTTTACATGTAGTCATTAATGTTAGTATGATTCACAAAGCAAGCAGAGGTGGTCTTGGATGCACTCTACACACATTGTATTTCCACGAAATGTTTCCCAAAACTGACATCTTAAATAGTCCATTTCTTATTCTATTCTTGTTTTCTGATAAGCGGTGGGGTGGGTGGGGGGGGGGAATCATTTTCAATGCAAGGGTTTTAGAAAACACACAAGGTCATTAACTGCCCTCATTGTATATGTTTATTTCAAATTTATGGCATGTTTAACAAAGAACTGCAGATCATGAAAGTTAAGTGAGGTCATGTGAATTTTTAAATAAAACATTTAAAAAAAAAAATTATTAATATTACTACAAAATGTTTGTCCAAGACCCAGCAGAATTGTGAACATACTGTACTTTATTCAAAATATTTGAATTCACTTAGAGAATAAGGGTTGATTATAATAATTAAAGTATTGAGTGGTTTTGAGGCATACATCCCCGATCCAGATGTTGATATTAATGTTAAATTTCATTTTCAAACAGTCATCCTTTGACTTTTAGCTAAAATATGAAAATTATTTTATTTTTATTTTTTTATCTTTTCTTGATTATTTCAGATGAAATATTTTAGAAAATAGTCAGGTTGTTGCTAAATCAATGTTAAGATTCCCCTCTAAATCGTTGATATTAAAATCTGTGCATGAAACCGATAATTATTAAGACAGTCTAACTGCTTTCTTTTAGTGCTGACAAGTTGTAGTCTGCATTCACATGTTACCATGATGAAGTATCGCGACAGCTTTTCACACATTTTTATCCACAAATACTGAGCAACTTTTAACTTAACTTAAAAAATAAGCAAAACCCAAACCACCACCTTCAGCTTATGGGATAGTGATCTTTGTGATTAATGAACGACGTAACCGATTTAATTAGGAAACTCTTACTCCGTTTTGGAGAAAGCAGGTGGGAAGAGCCATATCAAGGGGCTGCCTTTTTTGCCGTAACGTCATAAATCCTACTGGAAGGTTAAAACTGTTTACTTTCCCTCGTTTTACCCCATTCATCCTATCAATTTTTATCCTAACTTGCAGTCCTGACACTGATGTGATGTGAAGAACTGTGATGTTTCACATTCAGCTATATATATAGACACAAAACCCCGAGAGAGCCATTACAGAAAGAAAACACTGTAATAAAAGATAAACGTAAAGATAAAGATCAAAGAAAATATCAGTTTTCTAGGAAAACTACATTGTCAACCTTTCTGTGATGTTGTACATATGTGATTACACCCACAAAGACTCAAAGCCATTAGTTTTGTTTTTTAAATGAACCCCCCCACCCCTCCCACCCCACCCACCCTCTGCTCCTTTTAAGAATCTATATTTTTTTTATCTTTCGTTGTACTGTTACAGTAGCTTGCCTTAAGGTCTTGATAAGGTCAAGAGGCCTGACATGTCTTTTTAATTCAATTCTTCTGAAATGAAAATAGTTATGTAAATCTTTTTGAAAATTACACAACGGCCGCAGCGGGTGGCAAGGCTTGGACATGCTGTTTTGTAATATTTAGGAAGGATCAAGTGCCTTGGGTTAGAGTGAAATAATAATTATAATTGTTAATGAGCCCCAATTGCATCAGTAATATCAATAAAATTTTAAGTTTCTTATATCGTCAGTGGTAGGAACAAATGATCGAGATGGTAGTTGGATTATTTTTCATGATTAAAATATGTGAGCCTTTCATGCCCCCTCCCCCCCCCCCTACTCTTTTATTTTTATTTACATCTATCTAGTTTTACATTTCCAGTTTTGCATATCAGGTTTGGGTACTTTCCCTATAGTTGTTGATAACAATGATCTTAGCAGATAGGGATATCTCAAGAGAATTGGAATTTTATACGAAATGTTGGGATCTTATTTTTTATGAGCTGCTAAACATAAATTTTATCGTACATGTATGTGTATTTATAGATCTTAGATGATCATTGCATATATATATATATACATGTGTTGTTTTATAAGAAAACACAAACTGTCAGAGTTCTGTATGAATAATAAGAGATTTGAACCAACAATGGATTTGACCAAAATATCCGAGAATGAAATTTTATGATTTCTTAGAAGTTAAAGAAAAAGAAATAACAAAAAATTAATATGTACACATACTTTGTGTATTTTTTTATGTAGGACCTACTGTAATGGTATTTCAACATAGCAGATCACCCAGTTTGGATAATAGTTTTTATACTGTACAGTCATGTCCCGCTTCAGAGCACTCGTAGCGATGGTAAGAGCAGTATGAATATCATGTTTCCATCAGATAAAGGTTAGGAACTGTTTGTACAGTCAGTGCTGGAGTGCTTTGAAGCATGGTATGAGAGGACAGTATAGAGTGGTATTTAGCATTAGAATCAGATAAAGGTTAGGAACTGTTCATACTGCTAGTATGAGTGCTTTGAAGCATGATATGTGAGGACAGTATAGAGTGGTATTAGCATTAGAATCAGATGAAGGTTAGGAACTGTTTGTACAGTCAGTGCTGGAGTGCTTTGAAGCATGATATGTGAGGACAGTTTAGAGAGATATTATCATAATTAAGAAAATGTCCCAACTGGCTGTAACTCAGATGATCAAAGCATAAATTGAGAACTTTCATTTCCCTATATAATGTAATATTTCCATTTCTCTGATGGGAGTATAGAAACATCCTTTAATGTGTTACCCCACCACCCACCCACCCCAGCTTTTGGGCATCGGCAAGTATTGTGGCTTGAATTTGTGACCATCTTACTTTATTGGTATCATATTTACTAGACCATTAAAGGAAATTAAAGGTACATGATAATATATGTAGATCTGCTCAGTAACGTAGGAAGGTACTTTTGAGTGGGGGGGCTGAAGACTGATGGCCGGCCTGGAGGAGGGGTCTAAGGGGAGGGGGTGTCCCCCTCCCCTTTGGATTCTTTTTGCATTTTCAGGTGGCCTCAGATGCAATTTGGTGCAATATAGCACACTTCAACACCCACTCCATTTTGTAAATAATTTTGCATTTTCACCTGGCCTTAGATGCAATTTGGTGCTCATTTGGAAATGAAAAAGGGGTTTTCTGACTTGCGGAGCGGGGGGCGGAATGATACTTCCACCCCACCATATTTTTCACTGGGGGGGCTGGCACCCCCCAGCCCCCCCGGTTCCTACGCCCTTGGATCTGCTACTCTAGTCTACTAAATTTTCACCAACCAGGTTGTTATTCGGCGTAAAGTTCAGAGGATTGCAAACAGAAATCTAGAACCTGACAAGAAAATTAATACAACTAGAGTTGTTTTTAATTACTAGTATGCTAATTGGAAATAGTCAAATGGTTGTACCAGCATAGATCTCTTAGTTAGTAGATGGAGAGGCTTCCTGTTATATGTGAATATCATATGGTGTCATCAGAATGGTAAAACTTTCAATACAACGTTTTAAGCCATCCAGCAGACAGTACAAATATATATATATATATCAAATTAATAAAGACAAACACACCAAAAAAATTCCAAAAATATTCTGCCATGGGGATATCACAGACCAACTTTGTGGTTCGACTTTACTTCAAAGTAATGGAGGGAGGGTTTTAGCCAGTCAATCAACTATATCCCGAGAAGTGTTACTCTGTCACCATAGGAAATACCCCTTTAAGTTTGAGCACTTTGAATGTAAGTGGCTTATAATATTCCACCCGAACCTAAAGTTAATTTGAAAGCCAAAAATGAGCCGATTTTTAATTATCTCACATTTGTTGTTGTTGTAACTTTGTATCATCTTTGTTTGCCTGTGAATGAAAAAGTGTCAAGTTTCTTTTTTTACAATATTGTATTCATTCTCCTGTCTTCATTTATTTTTTTTTTTCAAAGCTCTTTTCATTTTGATATTAATCAATATTTGTTCTCCTCTTAACAAAGCAGAAAACTTTATCGGCTGGGAAAGAAAACATAGTAATTTTAAACAAACCTGAAGTGTAATTTCTGTTTCCAGTCATCTTGTTTGAAGCATTGTCCTATTATGTCAGTCCCGTTTGCTTGATTAGAATTAATTGTCTCCACATCTAAACAAAAACTTGATGGAGTACTTTGATACAATCGGAGAGAGATCCTCCAAACAATATCATTGTTTGGAGACTGCGGCAGATTTTCATTAAAAAAAATTTCACATTTTTTTCGACAGCTCTTTTCATGTTTTTTTTTTCATCAGTATCAAATTAATGAATTGAGTACAATATATACTTATCAATGTCCTCTACAGAGGTATAAATTTTTCTCCCTTTTTTTTAGAATTTTTAGTTTTTTCAATGACTTTTCAAAACTAGTTGGATATTGTTATTTGGTATCATTCTTTGTTCTTTTCTGAACTTTAATATCGACGAAGCTTTAGCCGGAGAACAATGTAGGGTTTCAGTGGTACTTGGATTGTTCAGTTCATTATAACCTATGAAATCATTGCCCCATATTTGGTAGATCTTTTCATTAATTTGAACAAAGGAAAATGTGTCATATTGAAAACCATGAAAATGAAGGTATAAAAAAAAAAAAAATAATAAAAAAAATCTCTGTGTTTTATAATGTACTGTTTTTAGTTAGTGAAGCTGGTTAACATAAGAGTTGCCACTAATCAGCAACTGACTGATAAATTGAAATTTCCAACAAAAATGGAAAACAAAAAAAATGAGAAAAAGCACTGTATCAATGAAAAAAATAGTCTAGGCAATATTTAAGAGAAAAATCACTTTGATTTTCAGGTACTGTTAGTACATGTGAAGTGTGACATATTTTGGTTAAAAAATAATATGAAGATCCATCAATAACTTCTGTGGTCCTTGGAAATGATTTCCTTGACCAAGATTTTATGAAGTTTGTCAAAAGTATTGTTTGAAAAGGGGACTGAGTAGGTTGTTATCTAGATGTGGCACCCAAGAGCATGGTGTAAGTAACTTACAGAATTTGTGAGGCCTGCCTCACTTTTGGACACCAAACTTGCATTTTCCCCCTCCCTCCCCTCCCCAGCCCTGCAAGATTAAAAGGAGCTTTTTATACACATTTCTCAAATTCTTCATTCATATTTTGTATACCTTGTATTCAGGAGCGAAGGTGAGGGGGGGGGGGTGAGAAGGGGGCGCTCTATAAAAGAAAGGTAGTCGGTCATTTGAGGTTTGTCATTTTGGTCTATATTGTGTATTTCAGAAACCTGTAAACAATCCTACTCAAGATAAGATTGCAGTTGCTCAAATGAAGACGCCCTCGTAAAAGTTTTGAAACTAACAAAGTAACAAAATGGATTTAATAGGACTCCTTGACAATGGAAAATTGGGACTTGAAGTAAATAAATTTCTAACCAATCAAAAGTTTTTTTAAAGAAAAGTTTTTATTTGGTTTACTATTAGATTTGCTTAGACTGCCAAAATTTGTTTTTAAAACTACAGACTACTGTAATCAAGCATGTGGAGCAATTTTGAAGATGATATAGATCATATATATACATTTAGAAATATTTAAGAGCTATAATTATGATTAATTTAACAATATTACAGAAACTCTCGAATATCTGAGAAATGCAATGAAAATGCTGCAGTAGGTCATTAGTCTTCATTCCTAGTACAATACTGTTGCACTCAGCCTATGTATAGATCTCAAAACATAGATAAATTGATCGAGTGACGAGTGAAGTGTGTCAAGTTTTCTCAGTGTACAATGACCCAGTCCTCGATTCATGTATATAATCTAGTATTATATAGTCTGACCACAATTTCCGACTGTGACTTTCCTGCACCCTGGATTTTCAAATTTACGTAAGGTGATATTTTTTTGGTGCTATTTTGACTCTTTTTTTTTTATTTTTGTGGGGAGATTATGATTTAACAGCACGTGTTGTGTTTTGATATCCGTTGTGTGTCGCTGTAATTACAGAATTAGGAAGACAGGCAGCTCCTACTGTTATTGTGCAAGTCTTGTTTTTCTCAACTCTGTGGTCACTGAAGCTTGCATTGCTTTTGTTTGTAATTGTAAACCTTTGCAAAACAAAGGCTTAAAATTTAGTGTTATGTGCAAGCTCATTGCATTTCTGAAATTAAACAAACCAATTTTTTTTTAATAGTTTATATGGAGACAACGATTAGTGCCATTCCTTTGTAAAACTTGGAGTCTGGATTTTCCAACTCATTACGATTTCAATCATTTGCCTTTGTCGTTTACCTCCATTTCATTAACAAAAGTCTGTTTAAAGTATCTCTTTCGAGATCCGGCTTTAGGAATCACAAATGATTTCGAGTTGGTTAGAAATTTTGGGAATGGTGCCAAGTTTACATTTATATTAGTCATAACCGTGATATTACTGATCTTGGAGGGAGTTTTCAAGTGATTGACATATATGGTTGGTTGACATGTAAAAGTTCACTCCACAGTTATTAAATTATTTGGGGGGCTTTAATATTTCTTTTTCTCCATAGTTTCACCTTAATCTGATTTAGCTTAATTGTCCTTATTTTCAAAGTCACATGTACGTAAGTGATTACTTATACCGTACGTACAGTATATACTGTAGTCACCATTGCTCTATTGTGAATAAAATTGAGAATCTTTGCCCTTTTGTAACTTGTATGGACATCATATATAAACAAATGAGACTTTTCATCCATTAAAGCCAAACTGAACTCAATTTATCATATTACATTTACCTCCCTCCCCACTCCCCAGGGGAAATTGATCAAATTATTTGAATTTTCCCGAATATATGCTTTGAAAAAAAAGAAGAAGAAAAAAGAAATCTGTTAATTTTGTAGCAATATAGCACTTTTATTCTGATATTATTTGAATTTTCCCTCTGTTCTTTTGTATTTGATACATTTCCTTGTAGAATTTTAAAGGGATGTCACAGGGGGAAGCGCAGAAGAGGGAAACCATGTAACTGTTCTGCGCAGTGTATTGAGTATGGAGAAATCTCAAACTAGCGAAAATAATACCTTCCTCAACAGTGTGTTAAAAGAAAGTTAAGATTGGGAAAAATCACAGATTGGTTCATTATTTTAAGACATCAAACAAAACACTGAATGACTTCTTTTTTTCAAAAATTCCTTGCATTTTCCTCGGACTATCATGCAACAAAAACTCCGCAAATATTGTCTAAATTGCCTAGGTTAGGAAATGTAGGAAACAAATGACGTCATTTGTTTACCAAGTCGAAACTGTATGATATTGTCACAGGGAACTGCTTACTGCTACCACATACAGTTGGTATACGCGCACTAATACGCATACACAGCATAGCTAGCTTACACATATTGCGAAATGGCCGCCGGTGGCATTGACCGTAAATTGAATGATCATAGTCTTTCGGATTTAGATAGCGATAGCAATAGTAACGTTAGGCCTAGCGTACTTTATAGGCTAGTTGTGTGATTGGTTAGGCCTAGATCCGATATTGTTACCTAACTTTTCCCATGATTGAAATAACTCGGAAATAAATCTTGGTCTTAGGCAGCTACTAGCTGAGTGCAGTGTCACTGAGCTATCAGTGTTAGACAACCACGAAACTTGTGCAAATCTCGAACTGTTGTGCACCCATTTGCAGATATTTTGTTGACTGTCCGTGACGTATTGTTTACATCTTGGATCTTAGTCAGCACATTTTGCCTATGTAGTTTTGGCCACAGTGGTAGTTCCCCCCATGACGTCCATCATCTTATGGGATGAGCTTGGTAATTAAATTAATTAAAACAGCAAAGATGACTATTATTTAACTGTAAGCTGTAAGTAAAGTTTTGTAGCCAGGGCTTGTGGTAGACTGGACAAGTAAATGGAAAGAAGTGTATTTTATCAGTGAAATAATGAAAAAATATCAACATTGACAAACAATTTGTGAACAACAGTTGTATTGTTTCTTTTAATTTTTTGAGGCATATTTAACCCTTTCAATAATTGAATATATTGTTGTTTGCTATCTCAGCCAGTCCTAGGAGTGCCATTTTATTTTCTTCCAATCATACTGTTCGTCAAAGAAATTTATGTTAGTATTAAAAATACACAATGAGAAAATTCACAAAGTAAGAACAAACAAAACAACTGTTACCATACATCAGTTTCAATGCTACAAAAGTATTTCAAAAGTAT
>JAIPMN010014509.1:0-16035 GCA_020650975.1 Apostichopus californicus | reverse complement strand
GTACAACATTTTACGATATAACTTACTAACGGGGAATTTGATAGTAATGCGAAGGTATACAATCTATATCTTTATTTCATTCGTACCTCAGGAGAAGCAACCTGCATGGTACTAATATTGATGGAGATGCTTGTAATGGTCATAGTAACATTGAACCAAGTATACATAGCTAAAGAAAATATTGTTTGGGAAAAAGGGATAGGTATCCAAATTCAGAATATCGACAGGGAGATTATTTTATATTTTCCCTTCCACAAACAAATTTGAAGACTTGAACAAGTCTAATAATGACAACACAGAGCCACTACAGTGCTTGAATATTTAATGTTTTTTTTTCAGGGGATCTGAGGATGAATCCTGTGATGAATCCGGTGATGAGTCTGAATCCGGAGAAGAATCTGGTGGTAAATCGGAATCTAAGGATGAATCCTGTAATGAATCCTGTTATGAGTTTGAATCCCGGGATGAATCTTGTGATAAATCATGTTATGAATCCTGTGATGAGTCCTGTGGTGAATCCTGTGATGAATCCTGTGATGAATCCTATTATGAATCCTTTGATGAGTTTGGATCCTGGGATGAATCTTGTGATGAATCCTGTGATGAATCCTGTGATGAGTCCTGTGATGAATCCTGTGATGAATCCTGTGATAAATCCTGTGATGAATCCTGTGATGAATCCTGTGATGAATCTTGTGATGAATCCTGTAATGAATCCTGTGATGACCATGAGGATGAATTTTGTGATAAGTTTGAACCCTGGTATGAATCCTATGATGAATCCTGGGATGAATCCGAGAATGATTCCTGGGATAGCTTCAAGTTGGTCAGTGGCGTGCGTACAAAGATCGTGTTTCACGAACTATGATCAACCATTATTAATAATGGTTCGGTTCTATAAAATTAGATAAAAATAACACAAAAGTGACAACATTTCGAGAAAATGGACGACGAGGCAGAGACTTACAAACTCTGGCGTGTTAGAAAGACTGTCATGCAGGTGAATCTCACTACTATTAACTTAGCCTAACATTGATATTGTACAATATTCATTGCCTTAACAATAACAGTGGACGTATCCCGTGAGGCCTAGCCTATCTTTTCAGTCACATTGTAGTCCTAGTAATAGTAACCTTAAAAACCGAGCTGATTGTCATAGTCAGCCCGCCAAGTGACCAACCTTGAACAAACTTGCATAGTTGAGTAGCCTAGTCAGCAACAATCATATTTTCGCCAGCACCCATATTGACTTTTCAGAAACTTGCATGTAGCCAGAGGCTAGCAACGTATGATTGCATTCCTGTGCTATCACAGTATCAGTCTGTGCAATGCTTTTATGACTCGTTTGAAGAACTGTTATGTCAAAACTTTGTCTATCTTTGATTTTGAAATGTTTGCCCTTCTTTAATATACTGTTATTAGACTATAGGGCATAAGGCTGAAATGCACTTCTAAATTATGTTTCGTAGTCCCCTCCTTGGCACTACCTGAAATATAGCTTCAATTGTAGATATTTTATGTCTCTTTCAGACTATGGCAGTTCCCACCTCCAGAAGTGGAGCACTTCCCAGAAATTCCCGCCTAAAGAAAAAGGGCCCGAAACAAGAATTCCCTTTAAAAAAAGCTGCAGACAGTATAAGGAACTTTTGCAAAGCCATGTTTGTATTATGATTTCTCTTGATCAAGTGACATTGGTTGCTTAACTGAAATACAATTAAAAAATATATTAAAATACAACGTGCACTCCATGAAAAACATCCAAAACTGCGTATATTTGACGTATTTTCTCAAAAAATCCCAATTTTGGCCTACTTAGCCTGTTGATTTAGATTTTTCTTCATTTATCTTAATATATACTACAGTGATGATCTTTGGTAATAGATTCACAAACACTTTTGCGTAACAGAACCCTATTAGGATTATAATATTTGATGTTCTGAAGCCAAAAAGGGTTAGTGATGCATTAAAATATTAATGAAATACACATAAATAAGTTTGCTAAGTCAGTATGTAAATAAATCATGACTTAAGTATATTGAAGAATCCTGTTTAACTTTTTTAAATTGCTTTGGGATAAACTAAGACAAACAAAAGCACTTCAGACTTTCTTTTCAATTTATAGGTTTTATATAGCACACACTGTACATAAATATGATTCAAACCTAAAGTTCAATGTGATTCAAACCAAAAGTAAGAAAAGATTACATCGCTGTTTGACAATTTCCTGTTTTACTAGTAATAATTTCAAACAACAACTTCAAGCTTTACCTATGTGAGTTGGTAAACTAAATTAATAAAACCACCTGAACTTTACCAACTGGTATCCATTTTGAAGAGCTGATTTCACAATACTTTAGCGAGTGTGGCCTTCAAAGCTTAAAGGTGTTGCTCTGAAGACACCACTTGCTAGAGTATCAAACTCAGCAATCCAAAAATAGAATCACACTTGGCATGCATAACAATAACCTGCGTCAAGTCAAGCAAGTCGTCCTGAATAAGATCCCCCCCCCCCTCTCCTGATGACAGAGGCCAGCTACGCAGCTGAAACATGCTTGTTTGGGGTGACAGATATTATATATTGGTGACAGATTATTATATATTGGTGACAGATTATTTGGGGTGACAGATATTTGACGCAACTCTTGTTGCTTAATGCAAAATGCAACACGTGTAAATGGCAACTTGAGATATAGAATCACACTTGGCATGCATAACAATAACCTACGTCAAGTCAAGCAAGTCGTCCTGAATAATATCCCAACCCCCCCCCCCTCCTGATGACAGAGGCCAGCTACGCAGCTGAAACATGGTTGTACATGTAACTTTTTGTCTTAAAGTTCCCACTCTCTATTCTTGAACTGCTGAATAAGCTACTTCTGGCACTTCAGAGATGTGGACGTCACGATTCCTGTCAAGATAAAATAGGGAAGAAATCATTAACATTTTGAAAGCACTTAAACAACAATGAATTTCCAAATTTTTTCACATCCAATACTTGCCATGCCTTCCAAAATAATTGTATTATTTTAAAGCTAAGATACCGGTAGATGCCAGGGCAGAGGGCAGGTTGACACATGCACTAACCATGACCCGAAATACAATTCATTTTTGCCCCTTTGTCCCCCCCCCCCCCACTCCTGATGACAGAGGCCAGCTACGCAGCTGAAACATGCTTGTAAATGTAACTTTTTCTTTAAATTTGCAAATTTGTACTCACCCAAATTTAAAATGTTTCTTCATCTTCTAAGTTCTCTTCATCGTCATGGTAGTCTCCATCATCATCATCAGCTTCCTCATCATCTTCAGGGACTGGTTCTATAGATTCATCCTCTGGTTGAGCCATGTTGTTGCAGTTCTTGCACTCACAGAGTTCTGTGCACCGTAGACCTACAGATGCACAGCACTGGTCATCTGCTTCTGAGACTGTACATTTAGACTTCTTGCATTTGCAGGAACTCAGTTCAAGGATGCTTTGTTGAGCAGGTTGCAGGTCCATCCAGTCTATGCCAAGCTGTCCATCGATTATCTTCCAACCATGTCCAACTGGTGATGGAATGTCTGGCTGCTTCTCAAAGCACCGTCTCCAAATGGCAGCTTGGTAGTTGGAGCGTTGTATATGCTTCTTGAGGGCATCGTAGTTTGGTGGCATGATGTCTTCCTGCCTAGTGGCCATTGAAAAGAGACTATACCTTGCCTCATCCACACGGTTAATGTCGCTCATACCAAACAACCTGCAAACAAACTCCTCTAGCACAGAAACCAGATCATCTGTCAAAGTGAAGGAACTCCCCAACGTCTGAAATGCTTCTGTATACTTTGCTGAATTTAATATCAATGTAAATCCTCTGGTTTTCCCGCGTCCATAAAATGCACTGGTAGAATCGCATCCAGTAAATGCATGATAGCCTAGTACAGCTTTGGCCATTTCATCTTCTAAGTGACGCTGGATTAATTGCAGGTTGATGGTGCGAATCTTGTCCTCTTTGCCAGTGTGGAAATACAGAGTAGAGTCCCCGAGGTGGGCAGATGCACCAATGCCAACGATGAATACGTCTGTGTCTGGGCTCTTAATAATGATGTGCGCTCTCCCCTTGTCACTGATGTATTTTGCATGAAGCATCATTCTCGTATCAGCCTCTTCTTGTGAGGAGTACAATTCAGGTACCTCTTCATTTGTCGTTCTCACACCATCTGAATATAATCTGTGGCACTGTTCACAATGGGCGATGAACACTTCTACTCCACACAAGGTTGCTTCATCACAGCACCTCCAAGTCTCAAAGAGAAAATTAGCAAACTGCTCTTTGTTGAAGCTGTTTGCCAAAAACTTCTTCCACTGCTTTGGAACTAGTTGCTCCTTTGATGATATCTTGATTCTCTGGGAGCCACTAGCTGCACGCCGCTTTCTCTCAGCACCCTTGATGCTTGCTGTTGGGTACGTGTCTGTCACAAAGTGCACCACTTTGGAACTGGTACTTCTGGCTTGGTGCACCACATCACGCAGAACTTTCACAGCTAACTCGCCCATTGTTGCAGGCATGGTCTTTGGTGACAATTTCTGTAGCATGGCCATACCATCAATGATCCATACAGATTCCTTTGGTGGCTCTACTGTTGGTGATGTTTCTGTGCTTTTTCCACTTGGTGCAGCAAAGAAGCTTTGTTGTTTTTGACCAAGCACCCATCGTGTTTGCAAATTGCTGGTGGATATGGACCAAGGGAGTGTTGCAGCATAATTTGCTGGTTGACCTTTCGCACTCTGCCAATAATAACGAGTCGGGCTAGTAACTCCCGGTCGCTCCTCAGTGCTACTTCTTTCCCCTTCATATTCAACTTCTGTTTGTTAGCATCAGCAAATGTTTTGAGTTTCATCTTGGGAAGTGTCTTGTTGAGATCCACTTCTCCTTGGAGTCTGGTCTTGCAAAACTTGCAAAATGCTTCATCACCCTTCTCTTCTGCTTTCATGAGATCATTACATACATCAGCTGAAGCAATGACCCCTGATGAAATGTGGACAAGCTCATGTGAATCTGCCTCCCGATCAGTGTCGAAGGGATTTGTCATGTTGTTCACTGTGCTCATAATGTTACCGATATCTTTCTCATCCCTCGTCATCCTACTTTTGGTAAGGTCGGCCCTTTTTGATGACCTCTCACCCTTTCCTGCCATTTCTTCACACTGTCTTGTGATGAGAGCTCTTTCAAGATGACCTCTGACCCAGCGGTTTGCCGCTCCTTCATTGTTTGAGAAACCTTTGACACCCTCTCTTGTACTCCAAAATGACCCTTCATCAGCTCATTGTAGATGAATGGATGGGTGGTAGGGAGTTGGATCATTTCAAGCCAATATACTGGGAGGTATCGGGAATAATTGGTCCGGTCACATGCAAACATCCAAGGGAGCAAAGCTCTCACTGCAGCAAGATGTAGTGGCCAGTTTCCCTCTCTTGTAGCTTGAATGAACATGAGGATATTTTCAACCATGTCCAAGTATGAGCACCAGAAGGCGTAAGTGGTGTCCTGCTTCTTCTTTTCCTCAATGAAGTTGGTATACTCCATGACCATGCTGTGGTAGAGGTCTCCTTGTACTGTGTCCCTAAATCCATCTGGGAAAGACTCTTGCAAGGATGAAACTACTTGGCAGTATTGATGCTGCTTATCCTCTTCCAGTGAATTCATGAAATTATGCCAACGTAGACGATGCAGTGCTTCTGCCATTAGTTTGTGACAGCGGATACTCCTGTTATAGTTGTGGCCATTCATCACACCTGACACAGAACCTGTAGCTACAACACCAGATTCGATGAGAACATCCTGCAACCCTGCCTCCTGGAACCTCTTCCCAATACACGCCAATGCAGTCATGGTTGTATGGAAAGCTCCAAGTCGAATCACTATCCTTTCCATGAAGTTTGGTGTTTGCCAACGTATGATCTGGGCCTTTGCATAGATGGCCTGGTCGACCACTATCACGATGGACGGGTGTTCCAGTTGATCTGCTATGTCTAGACTTCGGTGAAGAACAGTATTGACCGTGTTCAAATCAGTTGGGCTTGCATTTACGACTGGTAAGTATGCAACTGTCGCTTTTGGTGGCATTTTGGTTGACAGAAGCTGGTTGAACCCAGTCCATGAAGGAAGAAGTCTTCCCTGTGAACATTTGGTGATGTAGATGGCACCATTATTTTTCTTGTGAGGAACCATGATGGTATTGTATAAATCCATGCCCAGTTCGATGTTCTCCTCAAATGTTGCTGGGGATGACTTTCTCTGGCCACCGAATCTCACCAGTTCAGTATCAGGTGCAGGTAATGAACGCTTTCGTGATTTTTTTACTATTTGGGTCGCTGTTGTTGGTCCTTGAGGCTGTGTTTCTCTTGGTACATGCTGAACAGCAATTCCATTTGTATTATGTGTCGTGCCCTTTCCGGAGAGGGTTCGTTCACCAAAGTCGTTGTTGTCCCATACCAGAGTTGTATATGATGATTTCTGTAGAGAAGATGGAAGGGTACTTGTTCCTTTCTGAATTTCTTGCACCCCCAGTGCTGTGTCATGCTCCAATACACTGGTATGGGACACACAGTGACCAAATCCATTGAGCAGGCCAATAAGTCTTGATGATCCACTGAGATGACGCATCGCCATTGAGAGTGCTGTATGATTTGGCATCATCTTTCTTCCTTTTGTGGCCAAATACATGATGTCCTGAGCAATGGCAAGGATGTGACGATCCTCGGCATCTCTGGTCTTCACTTTCTCCTTCTCATCTGGTTCATCGGAAATGCCAACAACCCATGTCAGAAAGTTATACAGTTTTGTTGGTACCATACTGCGTGCTGTGTCTATTGATAAATCTGTTGATGTTGGAGGCCATGGAAGGTTGGTTGATGCTGTTCCCTGTAGAATTTCTTTCTTCAGGTCCAATGCAGTAGAATACCTGTCCCTGAGTGATGACATCTCATTTGGTTTAGTTTGGTAGCCACTGCCATGCCTCTGTCGATTTGATGGCACCTCTTTCTCATCCTCTGTGGTGTCTGTGTCAGTGGTGGTGGTATCAGATTCAGAACCCATGACACCTGGCACAAGTTCTTCAGTTGATAGTGTCTCAATGTACACCATTTCACTAGCATATATTTTCTTTGGCTTTAGAAAACACAGCTGGGGATACCTGCGTTGTAGGCGTTGCTTCAAATTGTACGTCTTGTACCCACTGGCATCGATGCCTTCCACGTCTTTCACAGCTTTGACAAACTGCTTCTTCAATTTCGTAAAGCGGTATATATTCTTCTCCACTATGATCTTCTGATCAATGTTGTATTTACAAAAGGCATCAAATCCTTTGGCATACATCTGTTCCTTTGGCTCTGCATGGTTTCTGGTTAAGTAATTTGTATAACCTTTGAAACAGCTCCGGTGGTATCTCACTTCGATGGCCACACAGTCTCTTTCACGTATCTGCATCAATATCCGGACATCTTTCTTGTCATTAGCAGCTATTGCAAGTTTTCCACCATCTGGAAGTTCACATAGAAGCAAAGGTTCCTTCTTCTTTCGTCCCTCGCGATCTCTCCATGACTTGTTGCCACAACAGATAATGCACACCTCAGGAAGGACATGATTAGATGTCTTGCGAAAGCTGACCACACTGGAGCTAGAGCGTAACAACCTTGTTTCTGCTGTAGATGACGTATCCTTAGGTTCACCGCCTGAAGTGGATGGTTCCAATTCTGTGAAAGAATGAAATAAAAAGGATGTGTGAATCAATTTGTAGGTACTGGTAAATAAGTACTAGTACATGCAATGACAAGAATATAGAAAGGAAAAAAAAAGCATAATTTGTGTAAATACATTTAAATTATGTTGCTCATAGTATTTTCCAGTTGGGAATACATGACATTTTGATGTTTCAAAACTACCATATAATTTGAAACAAAAAAAATAAAGAATTACAATTGTATTGAAAATTGGACGTAACTCTGCAATGTGGCAGTTTTTATACAAAAGCCACATAACTACAATATGACTTTTTAAAATAAAGCTATCACAAAACAAGGATTTGAAGTATACCGGTATATCGAAAAATTTAAAAATTGGCATAGCTCCACTGTGACATGTTTTTCTTAAAACAAAAACCGTCACAAAACTAAAGTTAAAAATATACCGGTACATTAAAAATTGGGCGTAGCTCTGCGGTGCAACATATTTTGAGACAAAGCCCTTACAAATAATACAAGACTAAGACTAAAAATATACATTGAATTGGGCAAAGCTCCGCCTTGCGACAGCTTTTTAGACAAAAACCGTCACAAAACTAAGACTCTATACAAAATTGAAATAGCTTCACTAACATAAGTCACTTGTGTTTTTACTACTAACTGACAAATCTAGGTGATCATCACATCACATGAATTGATAGTATATTAAAATCAATTGGGCATATAACATGTGTAATGGCATAACAGCTGTCAGAAAATCATACTCAACTTGCATTGTCATTTGTCAATGGCTTTTAAATTAAAGACGATCAAAATAAAAACTTATTTGCCCAATGAACACCTACTTTCATAATACCATTGACCTTTTTTCTATTATTTATTTATCATGTCTAACATTCAAGTATAAATACTACACATGCATAGGCGAGTCATGCACTGACTGTACATCAAGACAGCTAGATGTAATTCATTATGCATGTACATTACTATAGTAAAGGCTTCATAATTGACGCACCGTCATATTTGACGCACCTTCAAATATTACTAGCAACGATACAGCAAGCTAACTAAATTTTCTGTAGTCAAGCAGAATTACATATTTCATGAGCTTGAATCCATTTCAGCTATTTGCTGACCAACTTGTGGTTTTTCGTAAGCTTTTAACACCCTCCCCCCAGTTTTGCACATTTTTTAGGCATTTTGAAATCTTACACCCTAAAAATAACCAACATTACCTCAATATGATACCACTACTCTCTGGGACCTGACATGTCTGAGCTAAGAGGCTCAGAGCATAGCAAAACAGCATCCAAAGTCAATGGATGTATACTAAGGCCTACACTACTACAGTTAGCTTATCGACGAATGTGTCAATTTAGGGGTACTATGAAAGAACTTGACACGGCAGACATTTTGTGGTCAAATTCTGCTCAATTGTACGGTGCATAAGCACAGAACCTTAAATATTTTGAAATCATTACATTCCTGAGGAACTTCACATATGAAAAACACATACAGGTGAGTGATTTGGATCTTTCCTTGATAGACATCGTTGATAAAATCCTAAGTGCGTCAATTAATATGAGCCTACCATGATACATGTATGAGTGTAAATCATAATGATGATCCAAATTGAACATCATAAAATGTGCTTTATACGTATTTGTTACATCCGAAATTAAAGTCTTACCTGGTTCATTGCATGATTCAACCACAAGTTCTTTCTTCTTGTTGTTTATACCTCGCTTGCGCTTGGAGGAGTCGGTAAAATACCGATAACATTTCTCGTGGATACCACCATGTTCTGGGATAGGTAGTGTGGTAATATCAACATCGCCATTAACACGTAAAAATTCACTTGCTATATCGGCCTGATAACCCACTAGGTCTTTCCAAAGTGTAACACTTTTCAGAAATGTGTTCCATTTTGTCACTGTGAAAGGCTTTAAAATTCCAGAAACACCATAACAGTGAGCAAAACAAGCATTTTTCGAGCATCTTTCACGGTCCGCCATCGTAATCGTTTACACGACTCTGTAGGTAAAGCGTTCGGCGTGTACTTAGTGATATGGAAAATCGGCGTACCGAAGCTTGTTAAAACGGCGTCTCTGATTCGTCGGTTGGACCGTGCATCAAAGGATTGTTTACTAAATGCACCAATCACGTAAATGACATATTTCGCGGCCGAAGGAGATCTGTAATACGGTTTCATTGGCTCATTTCGTTGCTATGATCGTTGAATTCTATTATAAATATATTTGTCAAATTCTTACCAAATACTAAATAATGCTCCACTTTGTAGGGTGGGAACACATAAATTAATTCTTTAAAAATATTTTTCTTATTTTCAAAAGAGGTTTCATGTAGTGCCAAGATGGGGACTACTGGACAAGCTCCTAGATCGACTCGCCCTACCGTCTATATGCTAGTCTTTGACAGAAACGTAATAACAATTAGCACTTGAGGACTTCTCATGTTCTTTATACTGTATGCTATTTGGTATTACAGCACAGTCTGAATGCACTCAGCGCTTGGGAAGATAGGTTTTAATGCTGTTTTTGGAAACTACTATGGTTAAATGGTGCAAAACAGGATAAATAGAATTTTGGAATCTTAATAAACAGTTTCAGCTGTGTTCAAATTCAGTATTTGCAACTCGTTCAACATAGTTTGGAAGCATGTTTTCATTGTGTAAAGACTGTTTGGCCCTTAAGTATGAAAACATATTGAAAGGTGAACCCTTCAATTAGTGGTACTCTTTGAAGTTGCACTGAGTTTCTATAAACCATATATTTTGAACTACCAAATTTGCAAATTTGGACAACCTAATTTACAGTGTGTGTTCTCCAGTGGACAACTTCTTAAATTTCTTAAAGAATCAGCTCTGTACTGCCTTTAAACCTGTGTGTAACGGTCGTGGCAAGACGAAAAATGACGGACGGTTTCAAACAAGAGTAAAGTCACCGCAATTTATTTCTTCGCATTCGTATATGACTTCATGACTCCGTAAAACTATCGAAATACAAAAATAGAAAACTTACAGTACTAAATACAACATTTTTGTAGTTTGTTTTTTGGCACAAATAAATACACAAATTTCACTATTGCACAAACATGAACGGGTACCGTTATTTTCCGCACACGTTACTTTCCGCTGAAACAAAACGGTGTTTTCCGCACACAAATTTGTCAGCGGAAAACAACGTTTTTTTCAGCGGAAAGTACTGTTTTTTGGGGAGGAACAGAATGACTTACTGAAATGATTAGGCACATGGAAGGATTTAGGAGGTGGGAGAAGATAGGATTTGACTGGCAGGATAAAATGTAGCTTCGAGATTAGATTATTATTAGGATAGCTAAGGTTGTAGCTTAGGCTGTAAGCACAAGTTTAATTATATAATTTTATTGAAAATCAAAAAGATACCGCCTTTAACAACTTTTTTTTTAAACCATCATTACGCGGACCGCAGTTTTAATACTTTATTAGATACTCAATTCTTCATAACGCGGGCGTTCCTTTGCCCTTTTATCCGCCGACCGCCTCATACTGTACTTCTTTAATAATCCCTAATTACAAACACCCCAAGCCTCCTGTAAATTATAAGCAGCTTTTCTGACATGAACTCAGCCTAACCATCCTTTATCGACGTTCTTTGATACTTTCTCATGTTATTTTCATTATCCTGCCTGAATTTGGTATCCTTAAATTGAGGAAATATATAGTGTACAGGTAAGTGAAAAAAAAGTTGTTTTCCGGACAAGAATTTTTTCAGCGGAAATGTGCGGAAAGTAACGTGTGCGGAAAACAACAGCAAACACACACGAAGAAAGCATTTAACTTATAATATATAAACACCAAAATACCTCTTTAGCCCTTTAAAGTCGAGAACTTCCAGAAACCACTATTGCGAACTGCATTACGTGGCATAACTTTCCATGGCTGTTTCGGATCTCAGATCTTAAATATAAGTTACATATTCTGGCTAAACGCAACCAACGCCAGTAGTCCCTTTTCCGTGTGCGCCCAATATATATCAAAGGACATTGAAAAGGACTTATTACGTAACACAAATCACGAGGGTTCAACAAGCCAATTACGCAAGGACCTCGTTCAAACATGTGTGAATAATTATGCAGCTGAATCTGAACAATTTGAGGTATGGTCAAACAAAGTTACACCAAATGTTATGTAACAGACAACAATACGGAATCACGCAAAATACATTTCACTACACTGTGGATGTACAGTAACATCAGTTAGATCCCTGGACACATAAAGTGAACTTTATTCATAGAAATTTCTATTATACTTGATGTTCTGGGTTTTTTTTTTCCAGCTATGCCACGACAGGGAATATCTGGTCACACAAGATGAATTGGACCAAACGCTTGATCAATTTAAGGAGCAGTACGGAGACAAACCAAGGTATTGTTTAAAAATTTATATTAGTGTTAGGGACAATGTAGTGACCATTCTTTAACTTTCTAGCATATTTAGGGAGAAAATTGTTGACCATTACTGTAAGTCAAAGTAAAGGATACTATTTGGGCAAAAGCTCAGCTTTTTCTTCGGAAGTTGTCAATGACGAATTAAAAAAGGCCTCCCCCTCCAAAAAAAAAATATTAATAATAAAAGTAATTTCATAAAAATGTCACAAAAATTTAAAAAATAATAGTGCCACAAACAAGAAAGCCTCTCTTTACATGCTGCATTTTAGTCTGTTCAGTAACATATTAAAATTATAATTGGCTATCATTAGTTATTTTCCTTTGTAGGACTCACAAACAGTAAGTCACTTAACCACTTGTAACTCTCAATGCAGATTATGCTGTTTAAATAAGTTTACATAAGATGCACTGTACAGTATGAGTCACTGAGTGTTTCGTGCAATGAACCATATGCATATGTGGTTATTCTATAACACTAGGCCTAACACTAGGCCTAACCTCAAACGATAATTCAAGCTTATTTAGTCTGTTTATAAGTTGTTGATGATAAATGACATTTTCTGTACTTTCAAAATGGCGGAGGAAACATTTTTCAATGCTTGTTGGAAATTTGCAATATGGATATAGGCCTGTTTGAATGAAATAGGTCAGTGGTTACATCAATTGGCCCTTTACTGTAAACTTGATCTTGGACATGCCTTTACCGCTTTCACTTATTGAGTAGGCTAGTAATTGGAAACTTTAGCCACCTGAGTGGCAGTGCTTTTTCTCATTTTGTTTTTTGTAGAGTTACGTGTACGTATGTTTTCGTAGCTTTTCATATCACTAAAAGGAGCGCTTACTCTACATAGTTCCAACTGTGTAGTTAAAAGCAATAATTGGTAATTTGATGTGAATAACAGGTACAGTGGCCAATCTGCCACTAGGAAGTGGATTTTGGTTTCAGATTTTTTTCCAGTCATTTCTATTTTCTGTTTGTATTTTGAAGGCGAAAGTAACAATTATTGATTATGTCATCATTAAACATATGACCTGATTTTCTTTTCATATTATGGCACAACTATGTGAAATCATTTCTTCTTCTTTGTTTTTGGTCTTTGCTTTTATCGTCAGTGATGGTCGACCGAGCAGAAAGGACCTCACCATCCTGGTAGCTCACAACGATGACCCAACCGATCAGATGTTTGTGTTTTTTTCCAGAAGAGCCCAAAGTAGCCATCAAAACAATCAAACAGTAAGAGTTATGATATCACTTAAAAGGAGCTCAATCTCTTTTTATTGTCGCATCATGTTGGCCAAGTCGGTTTAATATTCGCACATAATTGGATAGCCATTAATCTGACTGAGAGGTCTGTGAGGTTACAACAATTTCCTTTCTCTTGATAAGTTTGTAACATTGTTTATAACCTAAAATACTGCTTACCATGACGATGTTTAGCGTAATTTTTCTTGTTTTGTTTGCAATCCTTACGTCTAAATTTAACAATTCACGTATCATTTTGATGTTCTCAGGTAATGATTTCTCTCTTTTGAATTGCCAACATTTCGTGTTACATTGAATCATGGTACCACCAAATTTGTCTCAATTGAACTTAAAGTATCTGGATTTGACAAAAGTCACTTGAGTTTAAGTTGTAGTTTGGTATCTAATTTTGACAAATACTAATGGCAGATTCTTCCATTCCCTCACTTAAGGGCTTCTCCTCTCCTCTGACACAGCTATTGTACCCAGATGCAAGATGAGAATATCAGTCGAGCCATCATCATTGTTCAGAGCGGTATGACCCCCTCTGCCAAACAGGTGAGTCTCACGTTTGTTGCTCTAGTTTCCATTAACGATACTGGGATTCAAGGCACAGAACCAGCTGAATGTTGTCCGTTGTACTGGAACACCCCACCAGACTCGGGGAATAAGTTATCCTATATCGCATCACAACATGCCCTGCAGAATGGACAAATTGCTATGCAAACTGTGCAAAGATGTATAGCAGTTTTTGTACACAGACAGAAATTAGTATTTTGCAAAGATACTTTCAGATCGTTCAAAACTGCTAAACAAACTTGGAGTAGTGAATCATTTTCTCTGAGACTTGCAGTACAAGCTCCTTTTACTTACATGGTGGTAGGAATTTAGCACTAGAGAAGATGCCCCTTAAAATTGCATAAAGCTACAAATTTATTCAATAGTTGCTCATTGCTTTCTGTAGGACACCCCAATCTGTTCAGTACAGAGGCTTTGTTACAAGTTAATCAGACCGAGGGGTTGTATGGATTGTATTATTACATTCACTCATGTAGCACCCAATCATCCACACCCCATCGCTAGGAAATATTCCTAGGAAACGTTCTTGCTTGCGATGTATATTCTGTGCGTAGGAAGTAGTGTGTGCTTTCGTTCACAAAAATGCATTTTCTATAGGATAATATCCCAAACTGGAATTGAGTCTAAGTGTGATAATAAGGTTTAAATAGATTGTGGTCTTATGAATATTTATATAGCCCTCATGTAGTTCAAAGATGGTAGATAAATGCATTATAATTATTTTCTCTTCAATGTCGGGCATATTACGAACTTTTGCAACAAGTGCATCAGAGAAAGATCAGAATTAACAATCAGGCTTCGTTAAGGTTATTGCTGCCAATCCTATTTAGCAAAAAGCGGAGGCTTTTGAAGCTTAAATTTAATGAAAGGCAATCTACGAAGTCCAGATATTATGGTTTGGGGAAACAAACACAATAAAGTAGATAAGAGAGGTATTGTCTTTAAAATGAATATAATCCGTGTCTCGTGGTAAAAAACCTATAACTTAGCATAAATACATTACATACCGGTATACCTAAAGTTAACTTAACGTGCAAGGTAACTTGGCTACCGCTGGGCTCTTCGTCGGGGTGTCACATCCCGGGGAAGTCGGTGTTTGCTCAAGTAACAGGGCAGGTGTGTCTGGAAGTTTTAGGAAGGCGCTTTAAGTAAATAACAGTTCTGGAAGAGAACAGGACCATGCACGGTAAATAACAGTTCCAGAAGAAAACACGAACATGGTGGTATCCAAAAGAGAATTAAGACAGAGTCACACACAGATTGTTTTACATGGTGAAGAAAGGCCGGAACGGAAAGGTGGGGTTTTGTTAGAGCTAGGCAGACTTCATGGTTGTTTCGACGTGACGTGACGTACAGGCTGGTGCCACTGGGAGAAGAGGGCGAGCCACTCCTTGCAAACTAATTTATAAAACATTCGGTAAGGTTACTCGACCGTAACTTGGAACTGCACTGATTGTGCTCTACATTTACAAATTAGCATTATAATACATAACCATTTAAGACGTGCATAACAGCAATTAGCATAGCAAACCTTTAAAGTAACACGCTGCATCATAACACTTTGCACTTCTCGTAATCAGTGTTAGCATACATTTGTAATATTATATCTGATCTTTTGTTTCAGAGTCTTAGTGACATGGCACCGAAGTACATACTGGAGCAGTTCCTGGAGTCTGAGATGTTGATCAACATAACAGAACACGAGGTAAGGTGTAAAAAACCAGAAACTGTAGTTTGAGAATTTGATGCGTCTTTGAAGAAAAAAGGGATCACTTTCTAGAAACTTGCATTTTTTATAGTCTGGGAAATAACATCAAAATATAGTCGTTTTCAGTGCATAAATGTAGAAAGGCATATGAAGCCGGTGAGAGATATTATAAAAAACCACAGCCCCGCAGGATCTTGCATGATGGAGTAATTTTATGTCACCTGAGCCGGGGCACGAAAACCAAACAACCTGATAGTTACGATGAAGATATTAATTTTAATATATATTTATTAATTTTACATTTTAGTGGTATTTGTTGGATCATGCATCTGGCAACATCAT
>JAIPMN010014508.1:5062-17390 GCA_020650975.1 Apostichopus californicus | reverse complement strand
CCCCCCCCCCCCCCCCCCCCCCCCCCCCCCCCCCCCCCCCCCCCCCCCCCCCCCCCCCCCCCCCCCCCCCCCCCCCCCCCCCCCCCCCCCCCCCGTAGCGCCGCCACTGAAGACAAGATGAAAACTTTAATGAGAAAGAGTGGGCTTTCCATATATTGAGAAGCCTTCGTCGGGGTCTAGTGTTAACCGTTTATTACGGGTGTAGGGTGTCAGTGGATCTTATCTATCTGTTACTGGATTATAGCACCAATTTAATGGTATCTAAGTAATAGCCATTTGAACGCACAACCATTGATGTTATTTGTAAATTATGAACATTCGTGATGAGTCCATATAGAGAGTTAACTTATAACGCTCTTTTGTACTCATTATTTTACAGGGCCTTTTTCAACATATTAACTAGGGGGCCACGGCCCCTCCAGTCCCCTACACGGCCCACCCACTCAGCTCACCCCCTTCCCCAGTTGCATGTAATGATGACAAAAACCTAACTATAAATTTACACCTTAATTCCCCGCATGGCATCCGGCTACTATTAGAATGCCCTAGCGTGCCTTTACTCTTCAATTACCTGTGTAAAACATTGAATAAACCAGAGCTTATAAAGTAACATAAAACTATATTTTCTCTACAGTGATTTATCGGATAATATTGTTCTAATGTATATGCCTCTTGTATTGGAAGAAGATTTAGATGAATGTTTAGATGCAACTTCAACTTTCCGACAATATGAGAGGCACTTTTGGCAACTGATGGTGGCGCTCAACTTAAATAGTGTCTAGAGTTCCTTTATATTGAAACTCTAATAGTGTCATGATGATGGTAGAATTATTTCCCCAAATGACGGGAAAATTTAGATGGAAGACATTTTACCACTCATATCAGAACTAGCAATGAATACTAACAAGTTAAAGAGCGAACTTCATGATCCGTCATTTTAGGAAATAATTCTACCCGCCGTGGGACACTTGCTTAAATCATTTTTTTAAACTTTTTTATGCAGGGTTCTTATCTAGTTCGTTGTCATCTGTAAACTGATAACTTGGCAGATTTGAACTTTGTAACAGTTTGTGTGTGGAATACGACATGTGAGAATGACTTCAGTTGTTAGAGCCGTTTTCGACTTCGATCTTTAACCACATCGAAAGAAAAATGACATGAAATGGCAGTCAATGAGACACGGTGGCAAAAAGTGAACTAAAAACTGTTTTTTTTTTCTTAATTTCATCTTTCAGAACAATAGTTTAAATATTCTTGACAGAACATTGGTAGGCGGAGCTTGTAGACTTCTAAACTTCAGTGATGATTGGCACTTTTAGCAACTTGCTCGATTTTATTCTTACGCTACGATTCCACCTATAACAAATTTATGTAAATGTATTTCTATAAATGGTATCGTCTCTCTCTCATTCGTGTTGCTGGGTGAGGTTCCTCTTTGTAGCCACATCAAAACTTGTGTCAGAAGTGTCTAGTAAATAATAGTAAAAAAGGTCCCACAATTCTTAGTCTCAATACGTGTTTGCTGATGAATTTCGGAAACAAACTTCCGAAGCAGATTCAATGTATCTTATTCTAAGCGCACTCTGTCTAGGTGGCTTTAATTGTGAAAAGCTGTCGCAATCGAAAGAAAGGAATTTTCTGTTGCCCTTATGGCGTGCACGATTTACCGTAAAACCACTGCGACCGCCCACATCAGCATGTTCATTACACAAATGTAACATATTTATACTTGTATTGTCCACTTTTGTTACCCAATCCCACGAAGGAAAGTCTGAAACACCAGTTTATTCATTGCAATGGGAGGAAATGACACAATTTTGCAAGCTACATCGGTAAGACTGAAAGAAATGACACTATTCAAGAGAAGGGACCTAACACAGGCTAGCCACGAAAAGCGAAAGTCCTAGGCCTAACGGTCGTAAACAACACAGAGAGATTTGATTGGCTCATGGTGTTGGGCAGGGCTTGAACATTTTGATTGATGTTTTTAGAATCTACGGACACGTTAATAAATATGGCGAATTTTATTCAGCTAAACAAGTTTTACGACTGATAACTCAATAAAAATAATGAATATTGGTATGGAAATTGCATAGAACGGTGTCATTTTCACTGAGCTTTTAGTGCAGTATGCTGGAAAGGTTGAAGTTTAAATTTGGCAACACGTACTGAGACTTTAAGAAACCGTATTATTTGATTGAACCCAATTACTTCACACCAACGATTTCCCTTATCTTGTTTCACCAAAGTGTGTGCACTTCATATAGGTAAAGTATGTGCATAATATCATCCTTTTTTTTGCACTGTGCTGAAAGGAAACACATTCAAAATAGTTGTCTTGGTGACGTCATTTTCGGAACCCGCAGCATGTTGTTGTTCCAAAAAATAGCAAATCAAAAGTAGGTGTATCTTTCATTAAACAAGCATTTGAATGAAGACAGCATCTAAAAATAGGAATATTTGCAAAGAAGTTTCACTTTTTATTGAAGATCTCACTTCTTATTGCAGTACAAAATAGCTGAGTTGTTAATAATCTAAAACATATTAGTCAACTTTAAATAATAAATAAATCTATAAGTAACATTATCCACTTTAATAGTTTGAATGCTGACCTAAAGAAAACGTGATGAAATTATTTTGAAAGCTTGAAGTTTATATTTACATTTTTACATTTTTTTATGTACTAGAAACAGCATGCATAATCAATATGACACTGTATTATGGCACTAGCAAGAAGTTAATATTGCACAAAATCTTAGAAACCGCTCTTTTCTGTACACAATTTTGAGCAAGCCATTTATCTAATCATAATTACTTCACAAATACTCCGGTAAGGAAGGCATTAAGTTTGGCACCTAGATACTTAATCAAAATGAGAATTCTTCATTTGGATATCATTACAAAGATCAGTATAATATAAAAATCACAGAATATGGAGATAGCAAGAAGTTGCAGAATTTTTGCAATGTAAAGATTTTTACATTTGACCCCATAACCTCATTAACATTCATAAGGTCGGTAGTGTACACCTTCTCACATATAGTACATCTGCACAGCAAGTATAACAAACATCGATCACTCCATTGTTGGGTTATCGCTGACCCAAGCAAGTGTCACAGACACAGCCTCAAACAGGCACACACACACCCATACACAAGCTGACCTGACTGCATAGGTTCCTTTGCTTCATGACAAATGTAGGGATGTCATGAAAATGTGCTTATGATGAATCAGTATCACCGTACCAGTACGAACCAAATTTTACATTAAGCCTCGCCCATTTATTAATATTCATGAAGGGAAGGAAAGACAATCCACTCTTCACAGGGTAACTAACTTCCAAGTAAGACATTGACTCATTTTGCAGTTGTTGTGGTAGTTACATCAACATACCAAGTATAAACTAGATCGAACATATGGTTGCAGAGATATTGACCTTTAAAACTATGGTCATTTATATTTATGTGATGGAACCAAAACAAGAGGGCACATATACCCATTGTAGTGCTTCTACCTAACAAGTGTGTGTGTGATTCAACTTGTGTTTGTTGAGATGTTGTTTACAATCTGTTTTTGACGATTTCCCATTTAGCCCCACCCACTCATTACAATAGAAGATGTAAAATTGTTGTTGCAGAAACATGTACTTACTATGTAGTTTCATCACTAACTTGGACATACCGTTGAAGAGATAATGACATTTTCAGAAGTGTATGTTAATCCTCTCCCACTCATTTATATTCATGAGATGGGGACCACAAACATATGGACACATGTACACATCATGGGGCACCAATCTACTATGACATTGGTTCCATTGCATTTGCTGAGATATCGTGTGTACAAGCTGTCCTTGACGAGTTCCCGTTAAGCCTCATTCAGACATTAATATCAATAAGGTAAACTTGTTGTTGCAAAGGACATGTACTTACTATGTAGTTACATCACCATACCAAGTATGAACTAAATCAGACATGGTTGAAGAGATATTGACATTTTAAGATATTATGTTTAGGCCAGCCCACATATTACTTCCATGAGATGGGAACAAAAAAACGATAGGGCACATCTACACATCATGGGGCATATACCTACCAAGAATGACATAGATTGAAAGCAAATTGTCCCTTAATGAAACATTTCTTGGTCAGTCACAGCAGTCGGTCTAAAACAGTTATTCTGTTTCAAAATCAATTAAATGTACACCCCTTTGAGAAATGCTATTAACAGGTTACAAATGGCTTTGTCTGCAACATTTGTGGTTCCAAATTACCAGCCAAATCAGATTGCAATTGACAAAATGGCCACATATGGTAGGGCACTGATCAAAATTCCTCAGAAATGGGCATAACTAGGCAAATGTAGTCTGTGCATCTGCTCGGGACCAGGTTACAAGTACCAAAAAAAGAAGAAAACAAAAAGAATGCAAAAATGCATCATGGTTTCGATGATGTAACATGAGCAGTTTTTTCATGAATCTGAAGTAATGTATAGTGATGATGTACAATATACTTGATCTTAGTAATACAGTTAAAAGCAGTGTGATGTGACAAACAATTAATTCACAATGACACAGGCTGTCCTGAATGACCATTGATCTCAACAACAGGCTTCCTGTATTAAATGTGATAGATACCTCAACAAACTAAATATGACATCTGTCCTTGTTGAAATATTGTGTAAAACATGGTTTCACAATTTGACCACTGGTGAACTCAAACGACAATTGACCTCCGCCCACAACATGGGCTTGTACTCAATGTGGTACAATTACATACCAAAGACTGTATGCGATCTTTCCAAGCTTCCCATGTGATATTATGTTTAGGAATTTGTGTTAGAGTAGAGAGACCAGGTAAGAGGGGAGGGGAGTGAAGTTAATGTTTGGCTTTTCATGACTTTTGACTTCCACCAAAAGCAATGATAGGCTCCTTAACTTTGATTATGTACATCTACAAACCAAATATGAGATCTGTTCAAGGTTCCCTTCTTGCAATATCATGTTTTCATGGCTTTCACGATTTGATCTGTTGTCCCCATATGACCATTGACCTCCACCAAAATCAATAGGATTCTTGAAGTCCATGTTATACACCTTCATACTAGTGTTCAAACGATTATGCCTTAACAGAAAATACCGATTACCGATTATTTTATTCATAATTGGGCCAATTCCGATTCCGAATATTTGAAAAAGAGAAAATATCCCATTTATACGAAATCAGCAATAAAGTATGTGACAAAAACGATTATTGTTGTGATTTTCCTCTGTTTCCTTTTGCTTTTATTGTATAAAAAAGCCTCTTATGTATCCCTTTGTATGTACCAAATCACCTCTGGAGTTTCGCGAAAAAAAAAATTATTTACAAATTTCCAAAATATAAAAATATGACATCCTACCTGGTAAGCACTGTGCTAAGCGAATGGCCTAGCCACCTCGAGTGTATGTCACCTGTTAATGGCTTGAACTGCGCTAAGAATAGTTACTCAAAAAGTATCTCAGACAAACCATCCATCTTCAATCTTTACCAAAGTGTAAATTTTAATTACTTATTTCTTACATTCCAACATTATTTTGTACTTATTTTCAGTATTATTCCGTTTATAAACAAATATAAATGTTACGTACTTGAAGTTAAACATCCTTATTCGCTTACTATTTAACTCCATTCAAATTCAATTAGCAAATGTAAGCTTTGGACAATCAAACTGAACAGCAAATGGTACCATCTTTAAAGATACAGTCTTGTGGTTTTGCTACATTAGTTACAAGAGTACTTATCTCACTGGATAACAGATTTTGCCTGGGCTATGTTCAATGACACAGACATCTACACATAAGAGATGGGACAGGAAATCTAATAGGAAAGATGTACCTCAAGAATTCCCTGACACTCCTCCTACTGATGCTCACAAGAGGTTTGATTACAATCATTTATTTTCTGGAGGGGAGATAATTGGAAAGAAATGTACATAATATATATTTGTTAGTTGTTTATTCACCATACCACACCTTATGCAAAATTTAAAACAGAAACCTTTGATAATGATCCTTCCTGTGTAATGAATTATGTGTTATGTAATGAAACGGTTTGGGTGGTTACCTTGCAGTAGCTGTCTTCATAGCTGTTCTTAGAGGACAAGTGTATATTTCTCGGATATGACATCTTGCTTATGAAGATGTTTATTTCTTTAATATGTATCTGTACAAGTTGGACTGAGACAGAGAGCAATGATTCATACTTGTTTTTGTTTATTGTCACTTTTAAGGATTTAAAATAATTATTATTGTTGTGTTGGTTACTGCTCCTCCTTCCTTCCTGTTCTCAAGCCACAACAAAGCAAAAACTTACATTTTTAAAACTAACTAATTTTCTTCTGTCCACTCAGAAACAACATCAAAATCCTCAGATTTCATGATGTATAATGTACAGCAAGCAAAAGAAATCTCAATAGAGAAAAATGACACTGGTGATGATTTCATAGCATGCTCAATCAAATTATTCATATAATTCTTTAGTACTTGTTAAAATTACTGTACCCACCTGATCTTGTTCTCCTCCAGTAGTTTGTTTGCATCCTTTCACTGTAAACATATATGGAATAAAAACTCTAGCATGAGCTTCAGAAGTTGAATTGAGCTGCTGAGAATGTCTATGACATCCCAGTCCGGGGTCAGTAATAGATAGACATTCTGAAAAATTTAACGGACACACACTCCTAGGGGTATGATAGAGGGCGCTTATGGAGAAGACCACCCCTAAATTACCAAGATTGTAGGTTTTAGTGAAATTGGTAGGTTTGAAACACTGATAACATTGACATAACAGTAATTGTCAACTTGGAAGAATTACATTTAAGTTTCAACAAGCAGTGATGTGAACACACATTCTAACAACTCATGATAGTACAAAAGCTATTCTATGTTGCTTATTATAGCCTGATAATAAAAATGACCAATAGAAAGTAACATAGCTGATTACACTAGTACAACAATTGGTCTATGTGTTCTAAGTTACTCATAAAATCTGATTACCAATGTATGAGATAGTAAGTAACATAGCTGATTACACTAGTACAACAATGGGTCTATATGTTCTAAGTTACTCATAAAATCTGATTACCAATGTATGAGATAGTAAGTAACATAGCTGATAACACTAGTACAAGAATGGGTCTATATATATGTCGTAAGTTATTCACCAAATCTGGTTACCAATGTATGAGATAGCAAGTAACATAGCTGATTACACTAGTACAACAATGGGTCTATATGTTCTAAGTTACTCATGAAATCTGATTACCAATGTATGAGATAGCAAGTAACATAGCTGATAACACCAGTACAACAATGGGTCTATATGTCCTAAGTTACTCAAAAAATCTGATGACCAATGTATGAGATAGCAAGTAACATAGCTGATAACACCAGTACAACAATGGGGCTATATGTCCTAAGTTACTTATAAAATCTGATTACTAATATATGAGATAGCAAGTAACATAGCTGATTACACTAGTTCAACAATGGGTCTACAAGTCCTAAGTTACTCATGAAATCTGATTACCAATGTATGAGATAGCAAGTAACATAGCTGATTACGCTAGTACAACAATGGGTCTGTATGTCTTAAGTTATTCATAAAATCTGATTACCAATGTATGAGATAGCAAGTAACATAGCTGATAACACTAGTACAACAATGGGGCTATATGTCCTAAGTTACTCATGAAATCTGATTACCAATGTATGAGATAGCAAGTAACATAGCTGATTACACTAGTTCAACAATGGGTCTATAAGTCCTAAGTTATTCATAAAATCTGATTACCAATGTATGAGATAGCAAGTAACATAGCTGATAACACTAGTACAACAATGGGTCTATAAGTCCTAAGTTATTCATAAAATCTGATTACCAATGTATGAGATAGCAAGTAACATAGCTGATTACACTAGTACAGTAATGGGGCTATATGCCCTAATTTATGTTCAAAATCCTCAAAGAATAATTCTACCTAAAGTGTCAATGATTACACATCACTGGCAACTTGTGGAATTTAATTGTTAAAGCTTTAATACCTACCATCATCGCCTGTATCTCCATCATCTCCTGTAGTTCACTCAGAAGCATTGCCTGTGACTCTCTTTGTGTCGATCTTTTAGAAACTGTTGGAAAGAAATATGGATGTACAACCAACTGTAGCATAATGCTTCTTCATCTTAAATGAGCAGCTAGAAATATCTACCAATTGCTGGAGTTGGAAGTACATTTTCAGTGTCTGCTTTTAAAGAGAATCAAATTCAGCCATTATCACTGACCCAAACAATGCAGACACTTATCAATAACTATATAACCAAACAGCTTAGAATACATTCATGTGTTGAGCTTAGCTTTCTCGTTATTCACTCTGTAGAGGATGCTATTTCTTAACAGAAATTTGATATACTGTTTACTCTTAAGAAACAATTCACCTTGATTATAATTGTGGTAGCTTCTACCCCTTTTCTTAGCATCTTCTTGGTTTAAAAACAGAAATTCAGTCCAGTCAGGGCCTTTCACATTTGAATGGTTATTCAAGTCTATGTAGGACTTGTTACTTCTGCCTACTTTAGCAGTATTGATACCTAACACTTCACACAGTCTGTAATGCCTGTAGTATTAGGTAAGTCACATCTACAGCAGTTCTTAGTATAGATCTTCCGAGTATCAATGTTTTTGGTGAACCAGCTGTTAACATTACATGTTATGTCTGTTTCTAGGTGCGGTTGTTAGCGTTATGGTGTGATACATTTGATAGTCATTTTACAGTTTTTTTTCAGGCTAAATTGATGAACTTGTCAACTACCCTGTCATCTCAAATTCATAAACAAATGACTTACATGTTGCCTCCAGTAGATCAATTTTATCCTCCTAAACATGGAGGAAAAGAAGATATTTTAAATTTTAGATTAACAGAGTGCTAAAAATCAAAATACCTATCATAGCATTTTTGTTATCTAACTATTGTTCAAGAAGCTATTTCTATGCTGTGTTAAACATAGCATGACGAACCACATGGAATAAATAATGCCATTATCAAATCAGTGGCATTAAATGCCGTTTCCCTATGAAAGTAGTCCTTATTATGCCACCTCTAGTACACATATTAAGTAGAAAAACTGTTTACAAGGTTTTACACTTTAGATCTAAAATGATCTTTATCCACAAGCATTGACATTAATTCCACTGGGATACCAAACACCCACTTTGAGTCCTGTACAAGTTCATACTTGGTATGCAGGTTCCTCATATTGTGTGGACAATTCCTGTGGTTTTTGCTGTTGGTCTAAGGTCATCTGAGGGCATCAGGGTTCGAACACTGAAAACTTTATGTTTTAACGTATGTTGAGCCATACGGTTCCTCATAATGTCTATGATAATTAGGGGTTAATGTGCAAAAAGCCTTGTTCTGCTGCATAATGTAATGTATTGTTCAGAGTTAGTCAACAGTATGAGCTTCAATTTGGGTCAGTGGGATGACTTTCAGCTGTCGGTTACAGAGGTGTATACCAACAAATCTTGGGTTAATTTTGACATACCTGATCTACAGGACAAGAAACTTCAAGAGCCTAATGTGCAGTTTATTTTTGTAACATTATTTTTCTTTTGCCCTTTAGACCATGATAAAGGACTTGCCTCAAGTGCTCTTAATCCCAAACTATCTTAAAGAACCAGTGGAAAGTATTTTTCTATCTAATGAGGACCAACCAGAAAGTCCGCCCATGCACCCAACCATTGTTTGGGAAGGAGAGGGGATTTTCGCACAACATACATCTTTCACGATCTTTGCTGAAAATGTCAGGATTTGTGAAAGCAAAAGCTTGACAAGGTCATTCTTTTTAATGATGTGTACATTCTATGTGTTCAACTTGGAGTACTCAAAAGAGGTCAAAAGTGTTCTTGCATTTCTACAGAAGTGCCTCCTTGATATTCATGACTACAATAAAAACTGTAGATGTGAAGATGCTTAACTTTTTAACCAAAACCAACAAAACTAAAGCATAAACTGTATCAACGATCTCTAAAGTCGACACTAGTTCACTTTCAGACTGTTCTGTGAAATGAGTATGTAACTAGGACTTGTTTCTATTTCAAGATTTTTTCATTTTTTGCCTATATTTCATATTTTTCTTTTGTTTTGAAACAATCATATACCTACATGACAGTAGTATGCGATCATATGGATTTTAATGGTTGTGATGTTGTGATTCCTTTCATATTACCCCAGTGGCTGTTAGAGTAGCTCCCTCTTATGAAGGTAAATTGTTGCAATCAAGAGAACCATTTGCAAATGTACCACACCTTGGTAATTATTAAAGCCAGGTTAGGTTAGCATGTCTGTAACCAGTGCTCTGGTAACCTGATGTAACCAGAATTCTTTAGTACTTGTTAAAATTACTGTACCCACCTGATCTTGCTTTTCCTCCAGTAGTTTCTTAAGATAACTGTTTTCAAATCCTTTCACTGTCATTTCCTTTGCAATCTTCATATCTGGTAAACATATATGGAATAAAATCTCTACCATGAGCTTCAGAAGTTGAATTGAGCAGCTGGGAATGTCTATGACATCCCAGTAATAGAAAAACATTCTGAAAGACTTTAATAGACACACACTCCTAGGGTTATGATAGAGGATGCTTATGGAGAAAACCACCCCAACTTATCCAGATTGTAGCTTTTAGTGAAATTGTTAGGTTTAAAACACTTATGACATTGACATAACAGTAATTGGTTACTTGGAAGTATTAGATTTAACTTTCAACAAGCAGTGATGTGAACACACATTCTAACAACTCATGATAGTACAAAAGCTATTTAAATTGCCCATGATAGCTTGATAATAAAGATGACCAATGTATGATGGGTCTATATGTCCTAAGTTACTCATAAAATACAATTACCAATGTATGAGATAGCAAGTAACATAGCTGATTACACTAGTACAACAATGGGTCTATATGCTCTAAGTTACTTATAAAATCTTATCACCAATGAATGAGATAGCAAGTAACATAGCTGATTACACTAGTACAACAATGGGTCTATATGTCCTAAGTTACTCAAGAAATCTGATTACCAATGTATGAGATAGCAAGTAACATAGCTGATTACACTAGTACAACAATGGGTCTATATGCTCTAAGTTACTCATGAAATCTGATTACCAATGTATGAGATAGCAAGTAACATAGCTGATTACACTAGTACAACAATGGGTCTATACTCTAAGTTACTCAAGAAATCTGGTCACCAATGTATGAGATAGAAAGTAACATAGCTGATTACACTAGTACAACAATGGGTCTATACTCTAAGTTACTCAAGAAATCTGGTCACCAATGTATGAGATAGCAAGTAACATAGCTGATTACACTAGTACAACAATGGGTCTATATGTTCTAAGTTACTCAAGAAATCTGATTACCAATGTATGAGATAGCAAGTAACATAGCTGATTACACTAGTACAACAATGGGTCTATATGCTCTAAGTTACTCATGAAATCTGATTACCAATGTATGAGATAGAAAGTAACATAGCTGATTACACTAGTACAACAATGGGTCTATACTCTAAGTTACTCAAGAAATCTGGTCACCAATGTATGAGATAGAAAGTAACATAGCTGATTACACTAGTACAACAATGGGTCTATATGTTCTAAGTTACTCAAGAAATCTGATTACCAATGTATGAGATAGCAAGTAACATAGCTGATTACACTAGTACAACAATGGGTCTATATGCTCTAAGTTACTCATGAAATCTGATTACCAATGTATGAGATAGAAAGTAACATAGCTGATTACACTAGTACAACAATGGGTCTATATGTTCTAAGTTACTCATGAAATCTGATTACCAATGTATGAGATAGCAAGTAACATAGCTGATTACACTAGTACAACAATGGGTCTATATGCTCTAAGTTACTCAAGAAATCTGGTCACCAATGTATGAGATAGCAAGTAACATAGCTGATTACACTAGTACAACAATGGGTCTATATGTTCTAAGTTACTCATGAAATCTGATTACCAATGTATGAGATAGCAAGTAACATAGCTAATTACACTAGTACAACAATGGGTCTATATGTTCTAAGTTACTCAAAAAATCTGATCACCAATGTATGAGATAGCAAGTAACATAGCTGATTACACTAGTACAACATTGGGTCTATATGTTCTAAGTTACTCATGAAATCTGATTACCAATGTATGAGATAGCAAGTAACATAGCTGATTACACTAGTACAACAATGGGTCTATATGTTCTAAGTT
>JAIPMN010014507.1:20747-33926 GCA_020650975.1 Apostichopus californicus | reverse complement strand
CCCCCCCCCCCCCCTCCACTCAAAAGTACCTTCCTACGCCACTGTTTCAGATAATTGTGTAGGCAGATTGTCGATTACACACCAATTCTGGTGCTGCATCGATTGGTCGACGATAGATCCGCCAACGTGCAGCGAGAATGCCGAATGCATTCTCTACTATTCGTCTTGCTCTGCTGAGTCGATAATTATATATCTTGTGTTCATGGTCCAAGTTTGATCCTGTTCAGCAGATGAAGAAAAAAATATAAATTTTATGTCCTTTGATCGCAGAAAAAAAACACAAGAAGAAAAAAAAAGGTACATTTTACACCTGTCAAACGTTTCAAATGAGCATTCCGAATATTGTTTCATGTCAAAGTAGAAGATTTATAAATAGTGTTCTAAGTAAGTAAGTTTCATTTGAACCAAATAATATATAGCATTTATAATAACAACATTCAGACGCTGGAAAACACTTGAACCCGTGGCAAGAGATTCATCTGGGAACAAAACTTGTAAGTTGCATACCTGGGAAAGGTCTCATCAGATTCGGCTTTTGCAATGGGAAAGCTTCGTCCCTAATACACACCGGCGGAACTGTTGTGTTGGTTCCTGGGAGTGCTCTTGAATCTGGGATATTGAGTGTGTACCAGTGTTTAACTGCTTCCCAAAATCACTTTCACTGAATACCCCACCATCACTCTCTCGTCCAAATGCACCAATGTCAACCAGGACAAATTTGTATTGCGCATCTACAACTGCCATCAGTAAAATGGAGAATGTTCCCTTGTAAGTTGAAAAAGTCACATCCTGCAAAATTATAAAATAAAATTTATATTCGCAAATAAACGGTACTGACATGTGTTTGCCATCTAGACTATGGTCAATTTGAGCAAGCCTTGCTTTTAATGGACCTTTTTGTTCTCAGGAGTTACACAAATTCTGAAACCATTGCTGTCCTCTTCCCTGACCTTTTATCGAAAGTCTTCTTGGTATTTCGTTCAACGTTTCTTATCCCTTGAATTTTAATTTTGCGGAGGAAGAAGCCATGGCAGCCAGAGCGATCCAACAACAGTAAATTTGCGACACTTATCTCACAGTGTTACGAATAATGACTCAGGCTTTTTAATTAAGTGTCGTTCCTCTCCCTCCTTTTATTATTACTTTTTTAATATTGTGTATAATACATGTGTAACATTCTGAAGTCTAATTTGTTTTATTTTCAACAACCTGGTCACATAGATTTTAAGGCCGGTTCTTATACTTGCTGCGACTGCGCAAACGCACCCGACAACGCGAATGTCGGATTCAATGTCCATACTTTGTCAAAATTAAAAATTGATACGCATTAAATTTGCGTACTGTTATATGTCATTGTGCTTTTGATCACCTTGTTTTGTTTTGATGCTGTAAAATGTAATTGAATCTCTTTGATACTGCGGGAAATAAACAAACCAAGAACAAGAACACATTCCTCGCATTCGTCTTCGTGTCTGTAATTTTCAATAATAGGCCTACTATAATCGTTATATTATTTATAATCTTAGGCCCTATAGTTTTAGTTTTAATCTACGAGACACTATTTCTGGTGTAGAAAGTTTGTTGATATATTTTAACTCCATGAAGTTACAACCCCAAAATTGAAAAATTTAAAAAACATTCAAACCAACCTGAGTTTGCAGGTGGCCGTATACAACAAAATGTTTGCCATCGATTTCGCCAAGCCTGCACATAGGAAAGTTCCAGTACGACCAGAACTCTCTAGCAATTCTTTGCCAATCTTCCTTCGTCGGAAATTTTAACACACCATTATGAAGTGCATTCCAATTCGCGGCTGTCGTTTCCTTGAATATGCCATTTACGGTTGACTTTCCCAGTCTGAAACTTATTGCAACAGTTTGTTGTGAGTCGCCTATTGCTAGCAGTCTCAACGTTACTGCCAACCGTTGAGATGGGCTGATGGGATACCGGTGAGTTCCAAAATGAACTATAGAGTCGAGGTCCCACTTCTTGCAAAAGAGCATCAAAGCAAACCCTCGACATCCGGAAGTAGCGATGGTGGGTTTCTTCATCATACAGTCTCATTTGTATGTAAGTATGTGTATGTATATGTGATCTTCCCGCAAACAGGAACTCGCGAAAGAAGCCATGGAGGCTTTTAGACTCGCAAGCTGACCGAAGCCAATCTCTCGGCACACATCCATTTAACGTCCATGTCGGGAAGTTGTTATTGAACAACACCCTTGCCAGACGACACACATTGCTGTCGGCGGGAATCGAACCGGGGATCTCATGACTGGGAGACGCCGGCGTTAACCACTAGGCTATATACACTCCGCCTTTTCATTAATGAGAGCATGGAATTCACCCTTTTCACTTCTTTGCTGATTCAAAGGGCGGATATACCATCGCCGCCATTTTGGTCTTGACTGACGTCGATGATGAGCCAGCCACAGTAGTGACAGAAGCAACATTTCCTCAATACCATCCATTTTCACCAATCAATCAATGACAGGTCTACAGGAATAGGATTCCTGAAAAGTGATGCACTCTGCACTTGGCCGCCGTACGTATACGATTTTTCAAATAAAGTATGAACGCAAGTAACGCGTGCGTTTCCACACGCGAAACGCAAATTTAATGCGTATCTATTTTTAATTTTGGCAAAGTATGAACATTGAACGTCGTTGATTACAGCACAACCACCAATTCTTTTTTCACAGTGGACCAACAATACGCTGATGATATCTCTTGGGCATCAACTGGTCAGCATATACTGCAAGATATCGAAAAACGAGTTTCTGAGAAACTGGCAGGAAGGAATCTGAAAATCAGTTGCACAAAAACTGAGAAATTTTCAATCACATGATAAGGATATGAAAGTTGGAAGAAGTGTAAATAATGTTGGAAGCTTGCTGGGGACCGAAGAAGATATTAACCGAAGAATTGGTATAACCAACGGTGCTTTCAACACACTGTCAAGTATTTTCCAAAGCAAAAACATCAGCCGAAACATTAAGCTTAGGATTTTCGAGGCTTTATTAAAAAGTATTTTTTTGTACAATTGCGAACTGTGGGGCACAACGAAGAATCTTGATCGCAAAATTGACACTTTTCAAAGGAGACTACTTCGTAATATTCTCAACATTAGATGGACCAATAACAATTGGTTATCAAACGATGAGCTCGTATACAATGAAACCAACCAGACACCTTGGTCATCCATAGTCGCACATAGAAGATTGAGATTTTCCGGTCTTGTAGCAAGACTCCAGGAGGACGCTCCAGCAAAGGTTGCTTGAAGAGAAGCATTGAGACATACTGCTAAACCAGTAGGAAGGCCCGTGACTACTTTGCTTGGAAAAATAAAGTCGCAATTTGAGGACGTTAACATTAACAATTTCGAGGAAGCAATAAACCTTGCGCAAGATCGTGATACGTGGCGGGGGTTAATCACTGAGCATGTCGAATAGACGAGACTCAACTTACTACTACTATGAACATTTTTGAGAAACATTGCGATACAAAAGATCGTACCGTCATGAACAATGGTAAGAGCATGTATGGGAATCTTATTGAAATATCTGCACGATTCAGCTGTAACTTTACCATTGTATAGACAGGAATACGAAACTATGCTTAGACACCCCACCCCTCAGCTTCTCCCCCTCCTATCCATACGTGCCACTAAGCTGACTCATTAAAAGGTGACATTGTGTGCATCGCTTCAACATGCATAAAAATCGCGAGTTGCGATAATAATGAAACTAGACAAGACTATTGTCGATACAGCAGAATCCCGAGAACAAAACTAGTATTAGCGTGGGGGCTTCAATTATGACACACTTAGAACTTTCTACTGGCAAACTCTACTCAGTCACTCATTGTTGAATAAATAGCTGTAATTTCAACACTACCTAGCCTACCTTTGACTATTTGTAACTATTAACTTCTATAATATTGGCACTTTTCACGACGGTTAACCTCTAATCACGGCATACATCAGATCATAAATTCAAAGGGAATACATAGGCCTAGACTATAGGCACAAGCTATATATGCATAGGCTAACTTCACAGACAAACAAGCAGTCTCTTACAGAGTGTAAAATATCACTAACCAGCCATGCGCATTATGTTTATGTCTTCAAGTGTCGTCCTCTTCTTCTGTGCAACCATATCATTGGAGACGTTCGAACAGTTAAGACGAAGAACGATGGCAAGATATATCAAACGTGCAGACTATACACTGCATGCAATGTAGAGAACTGCCCAGTACGTGTTGATATGTACGCCTGTAAAATGACAACAAAAATGTCCATTGAAAAACCACTGTGTAGGCCTATGTGTAAACAATCGAATATAGATATGCGCGCACGCACTGAGCTGGTTTTATGTACGAACAACATGCTTACAGTTATGGCAGATATTGCTTTCAGCGCTCGAGCGTGTGTCACCGTACGTACGTACGCGCGCATGCACGGGGAGGACAAAGGTCAGACTATTACGCGATATAGCTTATTAAGCCTATTTCTATTTGTGTAATTGTGTAAAGCAGAAGACGGCTCTGAGAAGACTGTGTTGGTTGCGCCTTGCAGCGTCGGTCAAACAGCAGTTTACGTGTGTGAATAATCCAAAGAAACTAAAAAGGGACATTATAGTAGCTGAATATGTTCTGCTTATTTATGCCATCATCATCAACGGAGATTAAATATTAAAGTTGGAAAACACCCAACTGTCTTCATTTGTGAACGAGGAAAAAAAAAAAAATGATCAAACATTAACAAAAGTTGGAAGTAACGTGCCACTAAGCTGACTCATTAAAAGGTGACATTGTGTGCATTCTATTCTCCATGCATAAAAATCGCAAATTGCGATAATAATGAAACTAGACAAAGTAGACTAGTGTCGATACAGCAGATTTCCCGTACGAGAACAAAACTAGATCAGCGTGGGGCTTCAATTATAACACACTTAGAACTTTCTATTGGCAAACTCAACGCATTGTTGAATAAATAGCTGTAATTTCAACACTACCTAGCCTACCTTTGTCTATTTGTAACTAAGCTGACTCATTAAAAGGTGGGCCGTGGCTATTCTTACAACCAGGAGTAACAATTATTTATAAACTATTCTTACGACAACGGCGAATTTCCGGTTACGCATGTGCAGTAAAGTAAATAAAGCAACTGCGCATGCAGTAGGGGTAACCCTAACCTTAACAAAGTGGCTATTCTTACGACTAGTTGTAACAATAATTTATAAATAGGCCGTGGCTATTCTTACAACTAGTCGTAACAATTATCTATAAACTATTCTTACAACATCGGCGAATTCATGCGCAGTAAAGTAAATAAAGCAACTGTGCGTGTAGCAGGGGTAACCCTTACCCTAAACCTAACCCCTAATCCTATCCCTAACCCTAACCCTAACTGGAAATTATTGTTACTCATGGTTGTAAAAATAGTACTCCTAGTTGTAAAATAGCAACTGCGCATGCGTAATCGGCAATTATTCTTACGACTCGTTGTAAGAATAGACACTTTCTTATAAATACGCATGCGCAGTTCCTTTAACGTGGCTATTTTTACGACTAGGACTAGGAGTACTATTTTTACGACCAGGAGTAACAATAATTTCCGGTTAGGGTTAAGGTTAGGGTTTAGGGTAAGGTTTAGGGTTAGGGTTACCCCTACTACATGCGCAGTTGCTTTATTTACTTTACTGCGCTTGAATTCGCCGATGTCGTAAGAATAGTTTATAAATAATTGTTATACAACTAGTTGTAAGAATTAATAGCCACGGCCTAACCTTAACCCTAACCCTAACCGGAAATTATTGTTACTCCTGGTCGTAAAAATAGCCCACTTTGTAAAAGGTTACATTGCGTGCAAACGATTCTCCATGCATAAAAATCGAAAGATGCGTTTATAATGACACTATAGACCAGTAATCTATTGTGTACACAGCATATATCCCGAGAATTATTGTTAATATAAACTTCTACATTATTGGTACTTTTCACGAAGGTTAACCTCTAATCACGTCATACATAAGATCATAAATTCAAAAGCAAGGCATAGGCCTAGACTATAGGCACAAGCTATAGCCTAGGCATAGGCTTACTTTACAGACTGACAAAGAGCCTCTTACAGAATGCAGAATATCACTAACCAGCAATCCACATTATGTTTATGTCTTCAAATGTCGTCCTCTTCTTCTCTGCAACCAAATCATTGGAGACGTTCGAACAGTTAAGACGAAGAACAATGGCAAGATATATCCAACGTGTATACTTTACAATGCATGCAATGTAGAGAACTCCCCAGTACGTGTTGATATGGACGCCTGTAAAATGACAACAAAAAATGTCCATTGAAAAACCACTGTGTATGACGGTATGGTAAACACTCGAATATAGGTATGCGCGCACGCACTGAGCTGGTTTTATGTACGTACAACATGCTTACAGTTATTGCAGATATTGCTGTGAGCGCTCGAACGTGTGTCACCGTATGTACGCGCGCGTGCACGGGGCCGAGGACAAAGGTCAGACTATTACGCGATATAGCTATATAATCAGCCTACACTTAATTGTGTAAAGCAGAAGACTGTGTTGGTTGCGCCTTGCAACGTCGGTCAAATAGCAGTTTACGTGTGTGAAAATCTCACTGCAAAAAATAACCCTGTCTAAACATAATTATATAGCTGAATATGCTTCAGCTAATTTATGCCATCTTCATCAACGGAGATTAAATATTAAAGTTGGAAAACACCCAACTGTCTTCATTTGTGAACGAGGAAAAGAAACAAATCAAAAAATGATCAAACATTAACAAAAGTTGGAAGTATCGGGATAATATAAAAATAAAGAGAGTTCAAAGTTAACAAAAAATCAAATAGAATTATCACAAACCAAAACAGAAAACCCATGAAGAAAAGAAAGCAAGAAATTAAAAATCAATACCAAATTTGGGATTAGTTACAGACAGATGAAAACACAAAACAAAACAAGGGAAACAGTATCATCAAGGAAAACATCAATTTCCATGCTTAACAATAGTCAAGAAAGCGAAATTTCTAAATGAGGAGGGTTGGGGTGGCGTCGGGTGGGGTGGGTTGGGTGGGGAGGTGTAATGACTGGACACTCAACATCGAAGTTTTGTCTCGCCTTGTAAGGATAAACAGAAAGAAGCGTTGGCGTTAAACTGGCCTAAAGTTATGAAGACTCAGTTGTGCGCTGATAGCAGACTCAACGTTTCAATAGAAACCAATTTGAAATGAAGATCTAATTGGTTCACTCGATTTCTGTCTCGCTAGTCGACTTCCAAAGAACATTTTCCGGATAGTATAAATAACGACGAAAACAGTGGCAACATGGGGGAAAGGAAGTGTTTCTTGCTGCAGCATAAAACCATTGCGGCTTCTTTTCTGGCAAGTTTTACAAGCTATTTGTTCTTCGGGAATGTTCTGCCATCATTTAGCATATTAAGTACCATTACGTTTGGAAACAGGTACTTTTTAAGAAAAAGTCGCCTGGGAAAGAACCTGGGCACGAAAACCAAACTACCGAACGACTGATCCGCTCTCAACCCCAGTCCCCTTGCATCGGGACTGTGACTGTATGATCATCGTCGGGTGTGCATCACCATTCCCCTCGAAAGGGAACAGATACTACACATGATCTTAGCCAAAAGGCCGAGAAACAGGTTTGCTCTGGTTAGAACTATACTTCACATTTCCATACGTCCTGATAGTACGTGAGACAGTCTTTTGAAAGACAGTGCGATACAAAAGATCGTATAACGTCATGAACAATTATGGTAAGAGCATGTATGGGAATCTCATTGAAATAGCTGCACAATTCAGGTAACTTTATCATTGTATAGACAGGAATACGAAACTATGTTTAGACACCCCACCCCTCAGCTCCGTGCCCCTTCTTTCCCTACGTGCCACTCATCTGATCAGAAAGTGCCATATTGTGTGCATTCGATTCTCCATGCATAAACAAAAATCAAAAGATGCGATAATAATGACACTAGACAAAGTAGACTATTGTCGATACAGCATATATCCCGAAAATAAAACTATTAGCGGCTGGGGTGGGGATGGGGGATTTCATTATGACACATGGAACTTTTCTACTGGCAATTCTTCTAGTCGAATAAATAACTAATATTTCAACACTATCTAGCCTACCTTTTGTTATTTGTAACGATAAACTTCTAAGCTTTTGACACCATTGAACATGAAATTCTCCTTATTAAGCTAGCAAATTATGGTTTCAGAGGGGTCTCACATATCTGGAATAGAAGCTACCTATCTAACAGAGAGAGGCTCACTTAATTCTTTCAAGGGCGTTATAACTCTGAACTAAATAAGGTTAAATGTGGTGTTTCTTAAGGTACCATTCTTGGACCCCTTCTTTTCATCGTGTATATTAATGACTTAACTTCGAAGTTTGTGCCCCTTCTCTCAATCCCCTTTCAGACTTAACCCTCTTCCGCCGCTCGTCTGCGGACTGCAAATCAACTCTTCGACCCTCGACACAGAGCCCTTACCCTTATAACCTCTGACCGGGATTTTAGTATGGTTACGAAATAACAAGGCACCCAGCTGCTGTTGTTAATAGCGGAACAGGTCAAATTCATTTTGAGCTGCCGTGTGGCAATAAGGTAACTGTGTTCGCATTAATAACACACGTAGACCAGAACCTATGATTGTACCATAGGCAATATGCAACTCCGAATTACTGACTTCACAACAACATAGAGCCCGTAGTCCAGTTTTCTGCAATGGCACAAGAAATCGCAAGCCTCGAAAGTGTTTTAGAGGAGCATATTCCCAATGATAAACTAAAAGAAGTAAAGAGGATCCTTTTTGGTACCAGAGCTAAGTAAGTAAAGTTCGTTCGTTGAGTGAAAAGCCAACTACTAACTGGCCTGTCAGGCTGGGCCAACATAACGTTAGGCTGTTTTAGTACAGTTAGGGCCATCATTAGGCCCATAAAGGATTTTTGGCACGAAATTTATCACGTAGCCTACCGTTTGTGCGTAAAATAAGTTAAAATGATTTGGGACTTGAAATTCAATCCCTCTAAATGCTTCATGATGTCTATAAACCGTAGCGGCCAAAGTCTGTGTTTTTTTTACTCCATATATGGAGATATGATATACAATCAAAATTCAAATATTGGAGTGCGTCACTACGCAACCTTATCTTGGTATCCTGCTTAGTGACAATTTATCTTTCTCTACACATATTGATAAGATATGCTCTAGGACCAGCAGAACCCTTGGCTTCCTGAATATGAATTTGCACTCTGGCCCACAATAATTACGTGAATTGGCCTATATGTCTATGTGTCGCTCTTCTCTTGAATATGCAGCCCAGATTTGGGCCCATATAAGGTCGCAGACCAAGATAAAATAGAAAAAAAGGGAAGGCAGCACGTTTTGTAACTCGTAATTTCCGTAGGCAATCCAGTGTCACTGCGATCTTGAAGACTTTGAAATGGGAACCCCTCATAGAAAGAAGGAAAAGGGCCAACCTCTGCTTTTTTATCAAAATTAATGGCCTAGCTGCAGTCCCAAATGAGACTAATCCCTTCTTGAAACCAGGGAGACAGGGCCGCTATATTCACATTCCACATAATCATCGTGCTTTTCAGTATAGCTTCTATCCTAGGACTACAAAAGACTGGAATACGCAATCCTTGGCCGTTAAGGAGAGCCCTAGTCTTGAGGTGTTTAGAACTAGATTGCCCACAAATAGTTACCAGCACTGCTGCGCTACGTACCATCATCCTCCTTGTGATTCCCGTGAGGGGTTTTAACGAGTATATAACAGAAGCTGAAGCAGAATAAGTGAGGATAAGAGTAAGGTGGCCTGCAGAGTTGTGACTTGTGTTACGGTTCCACCCTGCCTATGAACAGTGGCAAATATACAAATGAACAAACTAGACTTGGACCTAAACGTTTTTGGAACACGTCATATGTAGTTATCTTGGCTAGCGCTTTTATTTTGTCCTTGACCTCAGTCAGTTTTAATCTAAAATACACCCATTATGCCTTCTTGGCAATGCACCCCCTCCATAACTTTCTCACGTGGCAAAATGACTGACGACACTTCACATAAACTGAGGTTCAATTGTGGTAATTTTAGGATTTATTCTACTACACCCACTTCCAAAACCTTGTGTTGCACAGGTTTTCTATAATTTGAATGTAAGAATACAGTGCCAAGCTGTTAGTCAAATTGTGCATGCATGCTAATGTATGTGACGATATTGTAACATTGTTACAGCAGACATTTTAAACGGTCTTTCATTTGCATAAACAGTGAAAAAACAGCTTATGACAAAGAAAAAGAAAACAATATTATCTCTTCTCAACGTACCCTGTTACAGAGATCTCGAACTTCCATCTGAAGTGACGGATATTGCGTCCAAACATGATTTTGAAGTGAAGGCTTTCCAGATGGATGCTGGGAAGGAACAATTGAGACCACCGCGAACTGTCAGAATCGGACTTATTCAAAACAAGATTGTGCTTCCTACATCTGCCCCCGTGCAGGAACAGGTAGAGTAATGTTTATGTTACAGTAAATGTAATAGTGCACAGCAGTCTGGAAAGATACAATTAAAAAATCATAAGTATATTATTTGGGTAAAAGTAAGTTGTTTCGATCCTAGCAGGATCTTCTTCAGAGGCTAAATGACAAGTACAGTAACAGAAGGGACAAAAACATGCACAAAATGCAGACAGGTTAATGAGCACGGTGAACACAATGAGATAGATGGAAGGGGATTATAAGTGGACAATGGATGGTGAGAAGAAAGCAACAGGGAAAGAGGAGAGGTAGGAGATAAACAGTGGAGGGACAAAGAGAGGATTAAAGGAACAGGGTAGGGAATAAACTGGTGAGGGACAAAGACAGAAAGGTGTGGAGAAAAAAGGAGGGGAAGAGAGCTGTGGGAGGATGTGTATATTATTTAGTAGAAGAAAATGTGAAATTTATACTTCACTGACATATTAAAATGGATGTGAATGTAAAGGCAGATGATGCCATTTTGTTTTCATATCACCCTAAAATTTACATTATTTTGGTTATGTCCCTTAGCTGGGCATCACCATAGAACACAATTCAGTACTCGATGAGGAAAACACAGATCTGCTTTGCTTGGTGTCCACTTGTATTCTAAGCTATAACTCAACATGCTAGTGTGAATGCAATAAGGTGGTGTATTGTTATTTAAATGAAAGGCATTGAAGACTCGCCCCAATGGGCGTGCCACGCTCTGAAAAAGTTAAATTTCCTTTGCTTGCAAATGACGTTTTCTTCTTGTCGCTACAAAATGCAGACAGTAATGAAACGTGATACCTTGTTATCTTTTATCTCGACCTGAGATGTCCATCGCTGCTATGTACACTGTGTTGTGGGTATTGATCCTAGCTGTATGTATGGACTGTACACTAGTGTCTAATTACAAACAGTAGCAAGCTGTGTGTGTATTGTTTTGGATCGATGGTGGTGTCTAACACTTCTGTTACACCTCATTTGAAACTTGGTCAGATTACCGGCATCAGACGTTTTTTTGTGCGGGAGTCTTCACACCCTTTAAACATGCATATGTAGTTAAATCACCACAAGTTTCTATTACTTATTTAAAGCTTACCTGTTGGTATTGATTTTGTTCAGTTAAAACTGTTACACTAAATCTCTGTTATGGGTAGTCCAGCAGGGAGGGTACAAACTGTATGTCATTAGTTTTCAATTCAATTAATAAAATAAACTAAAGAAGAGGCCAGATTTATTTTATAGGTGAGGCCTGTTCATAATCACAAATATGAATATATTATTTCTTGGTTATGACTTTCAAGAAGGGCAAACAGTTAAATGTTAAGGTAGTTGCATAGTGATGGGGCTTTTGCAGAGAAAGCTGTTAGATTCCATGCAAGTATTGTTTTCAGTAAACATATTGATCTGTTTTTAATTTTGTTTTTCTCCAGCGAGATGCTCTTCATCAAAGGATTGGTCAAATAGCCGAGGCAGCCTACCACGCCAAAGTTAATATTCTTTGTTTCCAGGAGACTTGGAGTAAGTTTGTTATTTGCCAATCTTCATATTAAAGATCAGAATTCCAAGATGAAGAGGTAATCATATTTTGAGTTGATACTGTGCTTTGCAAGAGATCAGCCAGTTGGCCTAAAGTATATTGTCTGGAAAATATGTGTTTTGTATCAAGTTGAGAGAGAGTAGAAGAAAGAAACAATTAAGAAAGATGCTTTGTACCAAAAAATTCAGTCAGATAGTCAAAGATACATTCCATCCCAAAGTCCTTATTTAGCTTCCAGGAGGATTGGAGCAAGTTTAAAGTTTATAGTATGTCATCTTTACAGATTGTCATAGATGATAGCCTACTTGAAATAGTTTATCCCACGAAAACCATGTCAAAAACAAAGTAAGAAAGAAACAAGCAAGCAAAAAACAAACAATAATAAAGTTCTCAATTAAAACACTCATAGATACAGTATATATGTTCTCGATTCATAAATGCCAAAGATGATTACTGTCAATGACAATAGTTGATCAAAGAATAGACCTTCAATGTGTTGAAATTTTGTAGCATTGCTTGTTACTCTTGTTGAATAAATATGGAACTCCAAGAGGGTATCGTACCAACGCATTCACTTGGCCTCTTATAAAATATAAAATATCTGATAAAAATGGTTAAAATTGCAGCGGCTTGGTTAATGAGGGGTGGTTCAGGGTGGTAGGGGGGGGGGTACAGGTTTCGGGTCAGGGGTCAATTTCAGGGGACAGAATATTTGATAAAGAACAATATATTCTTATTTTTCATAATATACTTTAAGAAATAATGAAGACTTTAATTTCAGGTTGTCAGGTGACAGAGGTTTAACTGGGCCTGGTAATCTGGCTCTTGACTCCCCTGCTTGCAAGGTCAGCTTATGTGTTTAATATCTGGTAATGTTTCAGTATGTAGCTTGTACATTGCAGTTTTACAAATTCACACAAAAAGTTTGTTTAAAAAATTAAAATTTGCAGCAATACCATTTGCATTTTGCACTCGTGAAAAACTACCTTGGGTTGAGCTTGCAGAGTCTGCAGAAGATGGACCTACCACTGTCTTATGCCAAGAGGTAAAGTTCATATATATCTATATATATATATATAT